>PVJO010005029.1:0-102911 GCA_004026905.1 Hystrix cristata | reverse complement strand
CCCTATTTCCTTTTCCTTTAAATCTGAGACATTTTGATTTCCATTTGTTTAGGCATTTTTGTTCGTCTTCTGTGATTTTCTTTCAGTTTCTTCTTCCAGTACTTTCCAAGTCATTTTTGTGTTTCTTACTTGGAGGTTTTGCTGAGAAGAGGGGATGTTTCTATCGTTGTTAGTGAGCCTGTGGAGCATCTGCGGGACTGGGGCCTTAAAAGCAACCATCTTTCCTCTTTATTTTTTTTTTTTATTTTTTGTTTGTTTTGAGACAAGGTCTCTCTTTGTAGCTCAGGCTGGCCTGGAACTCATGGTAATCCTCCTGCCTCACCCTCCTGAGTGCTGGAATTACAAATGTGCACAACCAAGCCTGCCATCTTTCCTTCATATATGACCCACTGCCAGTCTAATTACTTCTTTGGGTTTCACTTCAATATTAATAAAAATTGTGTTTATTTTCTCTCATCTTTCTTTTGTTGGCTTAAATTGTAAGTCTCCAGGTGTTTAACCTAAGAGCACAAAGGAAAAAGTTTTTCCTTGCTAGACATATTCAAATCACAAGTTTATGCTGATACCTCTAATTCTAACTCGGTATCACAGGATTCTTCCTTGTGCCCTTCATTACATATTTGTACCATCTTTTACCCATGGTGATAACATTGGTTCCTCAAATAATCAATGTATTTCTTCATTTCTCAATGTTACGATACACACAATATAATTTTAGAAGTACAGCATTCATATTACTGCAAAAAACAGATGAAGGTTAAAATGTGTTTGCAGTCTATTTTTATTTTTTATTTTCTCTAGCCTGCGGATGTACAATATACCTATGTACTGTATTCTCAAAATTACTTGGCCAGGTACACAAGACAGAAGTAAGAGGATGGCTTGAGTCCTGGAGTTGCAGGCCCACTTGGGTAACACAGTAAGAGCCCATGTCAAGAAGGAGGAGGAGAAGGATGAAGAAGAGGAGGAGGAGGATAAAGAGGAAGGGGGGAAGGGGAGAAAGAGGAGGATAAAGAAAGGAAAAAGAAAAAGAAAGAGACAGTAATGGGGGAAGGGAACAGAGAAAGAGGAAAGAGAGTGAGAGATTAAAATTACCTGGATTATATGCTTTTTCTGGGGTTGCTTTTTGGTGGTCGAGACATAATACCCACCGTCCACAATCCAAAGGAGGAGCGATGTAATGTGCTTACAGTTTCAGTCCATGATTAGCTGGCTCCAAGGCGGAGACTTTACAGTGCAGGCCGTGGCAAAATGGCAGAGTAAAGCTGCTCAGTGCATGGCCACAGGAAGTACAGCAGGGGACAGTGCCAGAGAGGATGTATGGAGGGATCATATACAGTACCCAAGGCCACGCTTCTGCGGCCCACCCAGACACACCCAAAAGCATGCTTCATTAATGTGCTAGATGTTTCTTATGCCAATGAAGTTAACGTATCCAAATTAATGGTCACAGTGGATGTATTATTGCTTTCAAATACACATTGATTCATTGGTTTGTATTCATAGACTTGTGATTTTAAATGGAAAAGAAGATTGGATATGATATTTAAAAAATATTTGAGTGTTTAAGAAAACTTGATGTGACCCAAATGAAACTTCTCCTCCTATAAAAAAAAAACTTGGGATTTATAACATTTATCTGCTACATTTATTACCATTATATGAGGCGTTTAAGTACTTAGGAATGATTTTTTTTTAAGTAAATATTATACTGGGTGTGGTGGTACATGATAGGAGGATCACAGGTTCAAGGCCAGCCTGGGCTACATAGAGAGACCCTGTCGCAAAAAAAAAAAAAAAAAAAAAAAAAAAGAGTAGATATCTTTCTGTCCTTTGTTTCTGCAGTGCTGGGAATCAAATTCAGGGCTTTAGGCATGCTAGGCCATGGCTCTACCACTAAACTACACCCTCAGCCTAAATTTCTTTTTTTATTTTTTAGTTTAAAAAAGTTTTGGAGACAGGATTTCACTATGTAGTTCAGGCTGGCCTTGAACTCACTATGTAACCCAGGCTGGCCTCAAACTGGCAGGGAACCTCCTGATTTAACCTCCCATGTGCTGGGATTACAGGTATGTACCACCATGCTGGGTTTAGATTTCTTTTAAAAAAAAAAAAAAAAAGTAAGAATAGCTGGAATCACAGGTGCCACCATGCCCAGCTAGGGAACATTTTACTTACCCATCTTTTTCTGTTGTCCTGACAGTATTTGAAGTGTTTAAAAACAGATGAAATATATTACATCTATAAATAGAATTAAAAATATTGAAGGGAATTTAATTAGCTATAGTCTGTAAAAGACACTGTTTATTGACTTAAATTCATGAAATGTTCTGACCTTCTCACATTTAATGTAATTTAATAAAACTGCCTATATTTGGTCATTCATTACTATTCTGATTATCTATGCTGTATAACAAATTACCTTCCAATTTAATGACTCAAAATGCTAACCATTTTATAATATTTTGTAATTTGGGAGGAGTCAAGAATTTGGACAGAGCTCAGGTGGGCAACTCTTTTGCTCCATGAGGTGTTGACTGAGGACAGGCAGTGGTATTGAGCTAGTGGACAGGCCAGTCTTGAGGGTCCGAGATGGCTCCACTCACATGTCTGGTGCTTGGAGGGACGGCTGCAAGAGGAATCGTCAACTGGAATGCTTAGATGATGGCTCAGTTTCCCAGAGTGTGTCTGTTCCAGAAAGCCTGGATAGAAACTGCCAAGGATTCTGACATTCTAATTTTGGAAATTCTGGAACATCTCTTTGCATTCTAGTGATTAAGCAACTCACTAAATCCATCCCAGATTGAAGAGGAAGGACATTAAAAGCCAGTGGGGGGAGCAGCCCAAAATTGGCAGTCATCTGTATCTACCACTACTAGATCCCCTTTTTCATATAGACAGAATTTTCCAGAGTACTTTCATGTAATTGGGGAGGGGTATTTTTGATATGGGGTCTTGCACTGTAGTTCAGGCTGGCCATGAACTCATTATGTGGCCCAAACTGGCTTCAAACTCACAGTGATCCTCCTGCTTCAGCCTCTAGAGTGCTGGGATTACGGGTGTGCGCCACCACACCCAGCCTTTCATGTAAATTATTTGAGTGAAAGAATTTTAGAACTATAATGCTACCACTGGAAATGTTAATTTTAGCCACCAGTGCCCACATTCAGAGCATTATTTTACTTGGACTACTTTACATATATTTCCCCCTCACCTTTGTTATGGTTTGTATCTAAAATGTCTCTCAAAGCTTCCTGGCCTCATAGGTGGGTTTTTGGAAGGTGATTGGATTATGGGGCTCATAGTTGACTTGCTGCTAGGAGGTGGGATCTGGTCAGAAGAGGTGGGTCTCTGGGGATGCAGCCTGGGTCTATCCCCTGCTCCTCCCTCGATCTCTCTCTGCTTCCTGTGGCTGTGCTATTAGCGGTTTCTCCTCTGCCCTGCCCCTTTGCCATGTTGAGCTGCCTTGGAGTGAGCTGGCTATGGACTGAAACTTCTACAAACCGGGAGCCCAAACAAACTTCTCCTTTAGCTTGCAGGTGTTGGGTAAGTAAGACAACCTTCATCCTGCTCTCTTCATCATCCTGTGGGGCTGCTTATTCACACAATGGAGTCCCAGGCAGTCAGTGGGGAAATAGTAATAAACTGTAGCTTTTTTTTAAGTGCTGAGGATCAATCTTACCCTGGACCTTGCATGTGCTGATCAGGCACTCTACCACTGAGCTACCCCCCAGTCTGTATTTTAGATCTTAGATGTGCTAATGAGGTATTGTTGCTGGGATGTTTTTACTTCCAGACCCTTTAAGAAACAGAACTAGGAAGTATTTTTAAATTGGGTAGGGTGGCACACACCTGTAATGCCAGCACTGAGGGAGACTGAGGCAGAAGGATCATGAGTTTAAACCCAATTTGCCCTACTTAGCAAATCAGTGAGATCCTCTCTCAAAATAAAAATTTAAAAAGCGGTGGGGATGTAGCTTATTAAGAAGGCCCTGGGTTCAGGTCCCACGACCCCCAACCCCCAAAAAGAGTATTTTTTAAAAATCATGGATTCATGTTGGCATTTCCAATTCATGTGTAACAGTACACGATTTTTTTTTCTTTTTTGATGTTTGAATCTTTTTCACTAAAAATCTTGGTTTCTAAAATAATCAACTTATCTCTTAAATATACATAAAACAGTTACAAAATGACAACATCAGTACTAACAAAACTACTACATGAAATATGAGATTTCTTTGGAGTTCTTTTTCTCTTCCGAATACATCTAATTAATGACATAGTCACAGCATACTGTTCAAATGTCACTTTGAAAAAATTATTTTGTATGGCTATATTTCTCTTTTTGCTTATACAGTTACAGCCAGGAGTGGTGGCATATGCTTGTAATCCTAGCACTCAGGAGGCAAAGGCAGAGGAATCACTGTGAGTTCAAGGCCAGCCTGGGCTATATAGTGAGATACTGTCTCAAAAAAATATACAGTTACAGTTTTTTCAATTTATTTCCATTTTAACATTTTTTTTCTTTCTGATTTAATTAAAATCTTTGATTATGTGAAAAGAGGTTAGGGCCGAGGGCATAGTTTTGTGGTAGAGCCCTGGAGACTCTGAGTTCTAAACCCAGCGTGGCAAAACCAAACGAAATTCTTCCACAGTCTCCACACACATCAGTCATTTTAAGGTAAGTTCCAGATTCTTTGACATTTGACATACATAGCCTTTCAAGATCTGATTCCTGCAGAGGGAAAATAAACTCCTCTACATTATTGGTGGGAATGTAAACTAGTACAACCACTATGGAGGATGGAGACTCCTCAAAAAACTAAAAATAGATACTTCATTTGACCCAGCTATCCTTACCCTTCTAGGTACCTTTCCCCAAAGAGTTAAGGACATTATATTGCAGTGATACATACACACACGTTTATACAAGCAACACAACTCAAATAGCTAAATCTTGTAAAGGGCCTATATGTCCACCAACAGATGAATGGACAAAGAAAATGTATTTATGCACAATGGAGTACTACTCTGCCATAATGAAGGATACATTTGAGACATCTGTAGGAAATGAATGCACCTTGAGACCATGTGAAATTAATCAGACACACAAGCTTAAATATTGCATAGTTCCTCTTATATGATAAAAACCAAAGTATAATTTAAAGAGAAAAATAAAAGATAGATAATAGGACACAAGGAGATACTGTAGATATTTTGGAAATCGAAAAGAGACCTTGAAATGGAGGGGAAGGAAAAGGGAATCGAACAGAATTAAGATGTGTTATGTACATGCACCAACTCCCCAAGATGAATGTAATCATTATGTACTGCAAACATCTACTAATTAAAAAGAAAAAGATCTGATCCCTGCCTCGTTCTCCACCCTCACCTCCCATTTTGTTTTCTTTTTTTGTTTTGTTTTTTGGGGTTTTGGTGGCAGGATAACACAGAGAGCCTCCGGCACACTAAGTATGTGCTCTACCACTGAGCAACACTCCCACACTATCCTCTTGCAACAGCGGACACCTGGTGTCTGCCCTGCAGTCCCTATTCCTTCCTAGGGTCTTCTACTTAGACTAACTGCCCATCTGACTAACTTCTCTTCCATCTAAGTACTAGCCATGCCCGAGTCTGCTTAGCTTCCCATATCAGACGAGATTGGGCGCAGTCAGGGTGGTATGGCCGTAGACTAACTTCTCTTCCAAAGCAAAACTGGGCAGGGAGAATCTAGGAAGCCAGTGCTCTCTCAGAACAGAGTCTTCAAAATAGGGGGGTCTATATGAAAATTTAATCATATGCAGTAAGCTGTTAGGATGGTTGTGGTAACTAAAATGGGCAAACAGTGGGGCGAGCGTGGTGGTGTACACCTGTAAGCCCAGCTACTCAGGATTACAATTCAAAGCCAGTCCGAGCAACTATGAGAGTCCTCTCAAAAAAATTTTTTTAAGGGGTGAGATCTGTACTTTAGTGAGTGTTTGCCTAGCATGTGCAAGCTCTTGAGTTCAAGCCCTAGCACAAGAAAGAATGACAGACTGACAGAGGAAAGAGTAAACAGGAGACAGAGAATCAAGAATGGGAGACGGCAGAGGAAGTAGCCAAGAAGGAAGGCGGCTTTTAGTTCCCCACCCCCGGTTCTGGCCAGTTCTAAGAAGCAATTCAGGAATTCTGCCTTCTAAAAGCTCTCCTATGTCCCACTCTGCTAAAGGAGTATTGCTTAGCGGAATTTACAGAATAAAGGACTAAGTGACCGACCAAGACTGCTAAAAGGTTACTTTCCCTTTCACCAAAACGGTCTGCCACAGCACACCGTACTTCCGCTCAGGTTCCGCCCCTTCCGCAGTGAAGCCCCGCCCCGTTGCCGTCCACGCCACATTATGCGCCGCCCCTTTCCTTAGTTCCTACGGAGGACTACAGGAGTTTGGCGCGAACTGTTTTTTTTTTTCTCCTTCCAAAGGCGGGAACTAGTTGTGTGCGCCGGAACGTGCTTTGCGTCTGATATGATTGGCTTTGAGCGCTTAGTCCCGCCTCCGCATCTTGATAACGCGCTGGTATTGGTGGAGACTCCAGCGAGCCCTCAGTGTCCAGAAAGGATCCTAGGCTATCTTGGGCCGGGCTGGGCGGGTAAGTTGCTGTGGGGACTCGCTTCGCGCAGAGCTGCAGAGGAAGAGGCTGTATGGTGCAGTAGTGTTCCAAGCGGAGGCTGGCCGCGCCCGGGAAGCCAGAGAGTAGGAGGGAGTCCACCTACAACGGCCAAGTCGGTGGGACAAGGGCTGCGCCTGACGTCTGGGGGCTGCAGGTAGCCACGCTCTTCCCCGCCCCCGGTTGCAGCTTCTGGTCTCGCGCCCCGCTTCCCTCGGTGGTCGGTGAAGAGGGGCCGGGGGAGGCTGGGAACGAGAGAGGGGATGCCCTTGGGACTCATCCCGCCCCTCCCCCCAAACACAAGCTTGCTTTGGTACATAGTCCTAAAAATTTCGGGTGGAATTTTCTGGAGAAATGGCTTTCCCCTATGGTCAGGTGATCACTGGTATTGGTAGCTTCCGAAGTTATCTTGGTCTCTACAACACCTAGAGCCATCCCTGACACATAGTAAGATGTGAACGTAGAGTTCATAGAATCTCTGCATTTCTGCTTCTGGATCAGGTTGGCTTTGACTGACTTTTCGACCCTTCCCTGGTCCTCTCGACAGCTCCAGCCGCAAACCTTTTTGCCTCTCCTGAAGGCCCTTCCCCCATCTCTTGAGGCCATCAGCGTAGGGCAAGAATTGTCTTATTTCCTTCCCCCAAATTATTTTCTAGCATTTCCTGATGTTTTTCAACAGGAGATAGTCTGCTTTAAAGTGTATATTTATACACTCTAACGAATATCATTGATTTTTGTCATCTGGCTGTAGAGATAGGCTACAAAGTGTAATCCCAGCTCTGCCACTTACCAACTCCCTTGGGCAAATTTCCTTGGGCAATCTGTTTCTTCATCTGTAAAATGGGAGAAAAAAGAATAATATGGGCCTTAAAGTACTTGAGGAGTCAGAATAAGTTAATAATGTATGTAGAACATTTTGGTCAGTACCTGACACATGGTGAATGAGCAGTATATGGTAGGTAACATTTGTTGGTATTTGATTGTTTTCGGAGACAGAGCCTCACTATGTAGCCCAGGCTGGCCTCATAATTGCAGTGATCCTCCTGCCTCAGCCTACCGAATCCCGGGATTACAGGCATGAGCCACCACGCCTGGCTTTTTTTGTTAGTATCTGAACCTCACATGTTGGGAGCCTAAAAATACAAGCTCTCTCACTCACCTAACTTTTTCGTGTTTGTCTCTACAAATGCTTCCTCCTTTCTCTCAGTTTTAAAAAATAAAACTTCCTTCAGGCTGCCTTTTAAGACACTGTCCTATCACAAAAGAGTAGACAATCTTTTTCTCATCTATTTTATTACACCTGAATTCATTGAAGTTACTCTAGCTGAGCACAGTGGCACACATCAGCTACTCAGGAGGATGAGGCAGGAGGATTGCAAGTTTGAGGTCAGCCTGGGCAACTTAGTGAGACCCCATCTCAAAATTTTTGAAAAGAGCTAGGTGTATACTTCAGTGCCAGAGTGTTTGCTTAACATGCCTGAGGCCCTGGGTTCAATCCCCAGTACAAGGAAAAAAAGAAAAGAAAAAGATTACATATGAGTAAATGAATTGCAACTCTGTGTTTGTGTGCTGGGAATTGACCCAGGAACTTGCACATGGTAAACATATGCTGTACCACTGAGCTACACATCTAGCCCAGTGACTCTTTTATCATTACGATTCTCAATTTTAAACATTTTGCCTCTACGCTTTTCACAGGTACACCACTCCTGTTAGTACTAACTCTCATTATATATTGAGAATTTAAAATGGAGGAAGGTCAGAGTAAGTGTAAAAATGTTCCTCTTCCCAAAATACTTTCATACTGTACCTACTTCTCTTTCTTCCTCCTCCCTTTCTTTTCAGGAAAATCACTGGCCTGTCACCACCATGCTGATGAGTGCCAAATCAGTACATCTTCTCTTTTGTGCATATACTATTCCTGCTCTCTGTTACACATCTTCATTTGAATGTTGTACAGATAATTAATTGTGTCTTTGCTTTTCCATTGCTGCTTCTAGTATGACTTCCACCTTATTACTGAAGATGGAAATTTCAGAGTCATCTTTAACAAACTAAGAATATCATTAATTCAACAAATATTCTTTTGTTACTTAACCCACCAGGCCCCATTCTGAGAGCTAGGGATAGAACAATAAACAGAACAGAGGTGGTCCTTGTCTTCTTGGATCTTACAGTCTAGTGGGTAAGATGGGCATTTCTCCAGGAATTTTACAAAAAATGTAATTATGCCGGGTGTGGTGGCACACTCCTGTAATCCCAGCACTTGGGAGGCTGAGGCAGAGGATTGCCACAAGTTCAAGGCCAGCCTGAACTACGAAGTGAGTTCAAGGCCAGCCTGAACTGCATAGCGAGACCATGTCTCAAAAATAAAAACAAAAACAAAAAAACTGAAAACCTTCAGTAGGTGCTTATGGCTATTATATCTGGTAGAGTTTGCCTGCCATGTGTGAGACTGGGGTTTGATCCCCAGGACTGCATAAATGAATAAATACCAAACAACTTTTAGTAGTTCCTCAATATTTACTTGGAGGAAGTCTAAGTATGTATCTTAATCATGTAGTATATCCCTTGTTTTTTGGTTGTTTTTTTTGTGTGTGTGTGGTGCTGGGATCGAACTCAGGGCCTTGTGTTTACTAGCAAGCACTCTAACCACTGAGCTAAATCCCCAGCCATCCCTTGATTTTTTTTTTTTCCCATGTTTTGGTGTTCAAACCCAAGGCCTTGTGCATGCTAGGCAAGCTCTCTACTACCCTAGCTCCTTTCTAAAATTCACATTCTAATATTTCCTTCGTGCATTCTAATTTATGGGTATTCGCAACTGGACTTGGTTGTGAACTCATTGGTAGATGTGGTGGTAGGGGCCAGGTATAAGGAGATGGTGTCAGGAAGTGTGTTTGCAAACAAGAACCCAGTTTATGTGGATTTTGTGGTTTTGGAAATTGGGGATTGTGAATAATAGGGCTAGAAAGCTAAGTACCAGTATCAAGAAATTTGGACTTTATTCACCAGGTGTTGGGAAGTAATGGAAAGATTTTGAGCAGGAAGTGATAAGAGCAATTTTGCCATAGAAGAATTAACCTGGTAGTTGTACATAGCATGTATTGGGGTAGTAAAATGACTTGGTAACTCTAGTGTAGGCCTGAAGCATGATGAAATGGCCAGAATGGGGAGAAATGGGAGAAATACTGCAGAGATACCATCAGTAGCCTTACGTTACGGAATTTTAGTGCTGCTCCAATAAACGTATCAAGAAGTGAACAGATGTTAGAAAGATCTTTTTGTTTGGGACTTGGTGAGTTTGTGCTTACAAGAGCGTATTTATTGTATTTAGCATCTTACTGCTGACTGTTGGTTTGTATTTTAGTATAAGTTGTTTGGAAATTCAAGCAATCTAGGGAAGCGAACTGTAAATCTGCCCTAATACCCTTACTTCTTTTGACAATACTTGGTGTTTTCTCTTACAGTCTTGTTTTTACCTACCATAGTCTAACCCAAAGAAAGAATTTATGCTTGTGCAGTTTAAGAAAACAAGATACAGGGGTACCTTGGTTCATGAACACTTTTGTTTGAGAATAATTTGGTTCGCAAACAAAAGTATTTGGCAAAATTTTGTTTTTGTTGCGAACTCTACATTGGGTGACGAACACAATCACGGCTGTCTTTCCTGCACAAACACCAACGTGGTCATCTTTTCCAAAATCGTTGAGCAAATAAAGTTCGCGAACTGAGGTACCACTGTATTGATATCCGTGAGTTCAGCACCTTAGGAAACTATTAAATATATTTCTGTAAGTTCCCAAAAGAGAGTCGTAGTGGGCGTTACTGAAATTATAAGAACCGTTGCTCTGTGAAATCCTTTAGATGTGAGTTTTTTATGGTAAACGAACCCAAGTGGGCTTTGAGTGAGGCCATTGGGATCCTGGCTCAGAGTAAACTGAACTTCTGTTAATGGATAAACGTATTTTGACTAGTTTACTCTTTTTTGGCTGATATCCTCGATTATTTAGGAATATGTATTTTTTTGTTCTGGTTTTAATTTTTTGAGACAGGGTCTAACTATGTAGTTTAGACTGGCCGTGAACTCACAGTGATTCTCCTGCCTCGGGCTCCCAGGTGCTGGGATTATAGGTGTGTGCCACCATGCCCCGCCAGAAATATTTTATGTTTATGACTGTATATTAATTATGAGAAATACAGAGATTTATTAAATTTGGTCCCTTCAGTTAGCTCATGGTCTGTGTTATCCAAGTATCTTTTAGCCACATATGTCTATTTAACTTTAATTAAAATTTGGAAATCATTTCTTCAGTGTGGTAGGCCTAATAGTGGCCCGAGAGATGCCCAATGTCCTAATCGTGGGTACTTGGCAAAAGAGATTTTGCAGATCTGATTGAGTTACGAGTTTGGTATATGTGTGTGGTGATGGGGATTTTACCCAGAGCTTCTCACTGAGCTATATCCCTAAACAAGGTCTTGCTAAATTATCCAGGCCGGGCTTTAACTTGTGATCCTTCTGCGTCAGCCTCCCACAGTGCTGGGATTTTAGGTGTGTGCCACCACACCCCACTAAATTAAGGATTTTGAAGTGAGGAAAGTACTCCCTGAACTATCCCAAGTCATCCCAGTGTATTCACATAGATCTTTATAAAAGGGAGACAGGAGAGCAGAAGTTAGTCAAGTCGGTGAGATGACAAAAGCAGAGAGAGGAACAGCAAATAGGATCATGGAAGCAGAGGCTGAAGGGGAACACTTTGGAGGTAGAGGAGGGAGCCACCAGCTAGGGAATGTAGGAAGCTTTTAGAAGCTGGGATACATGAAAAACAGATTCTCCTTTATGACCCTCAGAAAGATTGCAGCCCTGCTGGTGTCTTGATTTTACATAAGTGAAATTTCTTACCTCCAAAATTGTAAGATAACAAATTTGTGGTGTTTACGCTACAGTTGGTGGTAATTTGTTAGAGTAGAAGTAAGAAGCTAATGCACACAGTCTCAATGTGTATGTTTTGTGCATGTGGTGCTTGTAGCTACCATATCAAAGAACAGACAAAATGTTTTTATCATTGTGGAAAGTTCTATTGGACAGCACTGGGCTAAAATAGTAGTTCTCTAAGCAACAGAAATACAGATTCTCTATCGCTTCTTGGCCTTTTGGCTAAGATCAAGTGTAGAAATACAGATTCTCAAATGTAGTTCTAGACTTCCTGAATCAGAAACTTTGAGGCAAGAGCCTATCAGTACTGCGTTTTTACTCTTCCGGGTGTTTCTGCTGCCTGCTACAGTCTAGGAACAACTGGTTTAGAAAGCAGATGATTAAATTAAAGATTGCTAAATGCACTAATAACATGTTCAGTGTGTTGATAGAATAAGGGAACGAGGTGAAATGAGTTTGGGGAGGGGATGAGCATTCCAGGAATAAACAGAACGAGCATAGCTGGGCATTGTGGAATTGAAGTGTATGGGATATTTTAGGGATTGCAAGTGTAGACATTTCTCCTCTAATATTTTATTTTTATATGGGGGGGTATGGGGATTGAACCTGGGCCTTATGCCTCTTGTGCATGATGCTACGCACACACTCTAGTGCTGAGCTAGACTGACAGTCCCCTGAGATAGGGGTGTGTGTGTGTGTGTGTGTGTGTGTGTGTATTCCTTAAAAACTTTTAGTTCTGTAGAATAATTTATCAAAACAAGGTTTATGGAGAAAATACAAGTAGAATACCCAAGACCCACCTACCTATACCTCTAGAGTACGAACAGAAGCAATAACAGTTTAAAGTATTTTTTTAAATTTTATTTTAATGGTACATTTTAGATGTACATAGTGATAACATTCATCATAGCAGTTTAAAGTATTGACTTTATGTAAGAGATAATGTTAATTGGGTGTTGTAGTTGGGAGGCTGAAGTAGAAAGATTATAAGTTCAAGGCCAGCTTGGGCAACCTACTGAGAATGTGTCTTAAAAAGGAAAGTGCTGGGGATATAGCTCAGTGTTCCTCCAGTACCCTACTTCCAAAGAAAAATTAGATTCTTAATACTCCAGAAAGTATAGTCAGCCCTCTGTAACTGCAGGTTCTATGTTCATGGATTGAAAATGTTAGAAGAAAAAAATCATACTGTACAGATTTATTTCTTGACATTACCATATTACCTAAACAATATAGTATAACAACTATTTACGTAGCATTTATATTGCATGGGTATTTTAAGTAACCTAAAGATGATTTAAAATATGGGAGAAAAAAAAATAAAAATAAAAAATAAAATATGGGAGAATGTGGATAGGTTATATGCAAATACAGTAGCGTGCCATTTTACATGAGTATTTGCGGATTTAGGTATTGATACAGGGTCACCAGGCTGGGTTGGGGAGGGCTGGAAACAATCCCTCTGTTTATTGAGAGACAACTGTATGGGTGTTTTTCTCAAGAATAAAGAAAAGGGGGTTGGGAATTTAGCTCAGTGGTAGACCGCTTGCCTAGCAAACACAAGGCCCTAAGTTCGGTCCCCAGCACCACCACCCCCCATAAAAAGAATAAAGAAAAGGTAAACATAGTGTGATCAAGGGAGAAATGAGGAATGGTCAAGACTGTTGAGTTGTGGAGACAAGGAGAGAGGAGCATTAGAGGTTGCATATGTAAAGGTAGCAGATTTTATTAGAAATGATGTGACTGACTAGATGGATTTGGCTAATTGCTATTCATTTTTGCCCAAAGATTGAGAAAAAGCAGGCCTAAGCCCTTGTAAGATGAAAGTCTAGCTGTATTAAGAGGAAGAAAAGGAGAGTGATGAACATTTAGATTAAGGTATTACATGCAAAACTTGATGGGGGGGTTTGCTCCATTTAGCTGGTATTGATTAATTAATGGAGCGCAGTTTTTATTTTTATTTATTTTTTGAAGGGCTAGGGACTGGAACCCAGAGCCTTGAATGTGCTAAGTACTCTGCTGCTGGACTACTTCCCCAGCCCAATGGTGTAAAATTTTAATATCCTGAGAAAACTGTATGGGCTAACATAATTTCTGCATTATACTGTGATCATTTCCCTGTTTCTCAGTAATGCATGAGCTCATTTGCATTATGTAAATTTGTGGTAGTAACAGAATATACGGTAAGTTTGAATGAGATAGGTAAGGGAAGCTGTATGAGATAGTTCCAAAAGCAGTGAGACACATTCCTAGAAAGATCTTTGAGTTCTGTTCCAGGGAAGTTTAACTTGATTGTTTTGGTTAGTGGGTTTTTTTTTTGTTGTTTTTGTTTTGTGGAGTTGAGGGTTGAACCCAGGACCTTCATACTGAGCTGCATCCCTACCCCTTTTTATTTTTGGAGAGAAGTCTTGTTAAATTGCCTAGGCTGGGTTCAAACTTGTGATCCTCCTTCATCAGCTTCCAAGAGTCCTGGGATTACAGAGGTGTACCACCATGCCATGTTGGATAGATATTTTTGTTGGTGTTACATTTTTTATGTGAGAGTAAAACACAGGCTAGACAAAATAGGGTTAATATGGATGTGGAAAATGATGAGAAAGACTTTGGTGGTATGGACACTTTAAGAGACCTTTGTAAAATTAGTATAGTTTTGAACTTTTTGATACTTACTTATCTCACTGTCAGGCGTCCTCAAGATCACTTCCAAAATTGCTGACTTGAAGAGGGCAGGCAATTGTACTCATAGCTTTGTTTTATTTGAGTGAAAGGACTCAAAACACTGTCAGCAAAAGGAAATGAGGCCCATAGAATGAAATCTAGAGGATACCAGGTTGAAGTTCCAAGGTTCTGCTCCTGGTTGAGTCACACATGATGCTCTTGATTCCCTCAGCAGTTAACTGTGACTATATTCTTGAAAAGTTGTCCCCCATGGCAGCTCATTAGACTTACTGCCTAGGGTTTTTATTGAGTACTAGTCACATAGGCTGCCTCTCCCTGGTACTTAGTAAAGTTTTAGACTGCCAGGAAAACAGGTGTTTAGCATAAACCATGTTGTTTGCATGGTTAGTTTGGGCATAGTGAGCCACTTTTTATCAGTTCTGGGAATTGTGGGAACTCTCCTAAATCCAAATTATAGACTCAAGCTGAAGGCTTTTGGTACAGTATTTTTGTTTTGTCTCGTTGAGACAGGGTCTCACGATGTACTTCAGGCTGGCTTTGAACTCACTGTGTAGCCCAGGCTGGTCTGTGATCCTCCTGCTTCAGCCTCCTGAATGCTACCACCAAGCTCAGCGTAGCTAAAGGTCTTTGTAAGCCAAGAAATCAAGTCTTTGCTACACATGGTATCTCATTGTCTCAATTTGCATTTTCTTTATTACTGAAGTTAAACATCCTTTCATTCTAAAAGCTTTTTAAAAATTTTAATGTATTTTTTGTCTTTTAGGTCTAAGTGTTTTGTTTTTTTTTTAATGTGTGTGTGTTTCTGGTTAATATTAGTGTATGCATGTTGACAATAATGATGATGGTTAGGGTAAAGTTAGTTTATATTTTGTGACATCCTTACCCCTGTGGTGCTGGGTATTGAACACAAGGCCTTGTGCCTGCTAGTGTATTTTGGTCATTTTGTAAAATTAGCATTATTTACTTTATGTTTAGCCCTAAAGTAATGTGACTTAACCATATTAAAAGTCTTAATGTTTTCATTCTATAGTTTTAACTTTTGCTCAGAAAATGGTAGGCTTTCTTTTTATTATCACAAGTCTGCTTTTTAAGATGGTAGTGACTGAGTTTATTCGGTGTTTCCAAATTTGGAAGTTGCTTTTTAACTTGAAGCCAGGTTTATTCTGTGAATTGTGAGGTTGATTTTAACAGTGGAAAATCTTTATATTTAATACCTTAGATGGCAGCTATCAAAAGAAAATAGGATCATGGCAGCAGATGATGACAATGGTGATGGAACAAGTTTATTTGATGTCTTTTCTGGTAAGGCTGCTTTCAATTGTCTTTCTAAATTCACTTACTTTTTACTTTTTAAATTTTTTGTGCTGAGAATTGAATCCAGGACCCTGCACATGCTAAGCACACACTGCCACTGAATGATAGCCCTGGCATCACTTACTTTTTAAAATTACAAAGCATTTATTCTCATGGGAAACCGTTGTTATCAACTTTTTCTCCCCACATGTAAGTAAATTGATACAGGAAAATGCAAATGCTTAGTAAATGTGAACTTTGTTTTCTTTGTTTTGGTTTTGTGGTGGTGAAGATTGAACCTAGTGCCTCTCTTGTGCTGGGCAAGCACATAACCACTGGGCTCTGTCCCAGCCATGTTGTTTTTTTTGTTTTGTTTTGTTTTTGGTGGAACTGGAAATTGAATGCAGGGCCTTAGTGCTGAGTTTACCTCCCCAACCCTTCTTATTTTTTATTTTGAGACAGAATCTTGTTAAATTGCCCAGGCAGGACTCAAACTTGCAATACTCCGGCCTTGGTCTCCCATAGTGCTGGGATTACTGCTGTGTGCCACCACACCTGACTGTGTGTCTGGGGTTTTTTTGTTTGTTTGTTTGGTTTTTTTGCTTTGGTTTGGTTTTTCATTGTTGGTGGTATTTTTATTTTTGTTTTAGCTTTGGAATGGAGTCTGTGCATGTTCCTCATTTTAGCCTTAAATTTCTGGACTCAAGTGATCCTCCCATCTCAGCTTTCTCAGTAGTTGAGATTATAGGTGCACACTGCCATGCTTCAGCAAACTTTCTTATTATATCCTTTCAAGCCTCTAATTGTAAGCAAGTTAGGAATTTTGCCAATTTGAATGGTAATAACTTCTATTGTCATATCCAAAATGGATATTGAATTTAATAGTTCTAGTAAATGCAATTATGTTTGTGTATTGTTCAGATAAAAAATGATAGTCACAATGGATGATTAGATTGAAAAAGAGAAAACCAAGATCTGGTAGTAAAATAAGCTCATAAACTGGGCATGATGGTGCATATCTGTAATCCCACTGTTTGGGAGGCTGAGGCAGGAGGATCACAAGTTCAAGGCCAGCCCGAACTACGTAGTGAGACCCTGTGTCAAAGAACCAAATAAATACCTCATGAAATAGTTATTTTGTTTTGTATGGTGTTTTTGGGGTGGTGGTGGTGGTAAGAATTGAATCCAAGGCTGTATACATGGTAGGCAGTTCTGCCACTGAGCTAGATCTCCAGCTCTAAGTAGAAATACTTTAACATACAGAAGTTGTTTCCGAATCCTAACAAAATATTTATTAATTTATGTACGTATGTATTTATTTATTTAATACAGGGTGAACCGAGGGGCTCCTACAGGCTTCATAAATATTCTACCATTGAGCTATATCCTGAGCCCTCTTTTATAACATTTATTCAGCGCTTATAATTATAGTTATGGTGTGACCTTTAAAGTTTTTTAGATTGTAGATATAGTTGTTGGCAAGAATTATGATTAGTGTGCTGTATAATGAAAGGGACAGTTTAGACCACACATGATGGAACATGCCAGTAATGCCAGGTACGTGGGAGACTGAGACAGGAGGACCTTGAGTTTGAGGCTGGCCTGGGCAACATGGTGAGACCCTGTCACAAAAACAAAAAGCTTATTTAGCAGAATCTTATTTTCACTTAAAGATATGTGTTTGGAAATTAATATTCATAGGGCTAGAGATGTGGCTCAGTGCTAGAATGTTTGCCTAGCATGATTGAAGCTCTGGGTTCTATCCTCAGTATTGTTTAAAAAATTAGTATTCATAAATGAAAAGGCCATCATAATTACTCTGGGTAGTATTATGTGTTAAATATTTTCAAGTTGTTATGCTGCTTTGTAATTCTTCTGTGTTGTTGAGGTTTTTTTGTTTGTTTTATTTTGTTTTTTGTTTTTTTGGAAAAATTTTTAAACCAACAGAAAAACTGAAAGTATAATGAAGAGCTTTATTTTTCACCTAGATTCACAAATGGTTAAATTTATCATGCCTACAGTTCTATTAAATTTTGAAGGACAACATTGTTAATCTCATTTGCTGGATACAACTGTTTTCATTTTTGTGTATTATTTTCAGGTCCCCGTCCATATACATACTGGTTTTTTTTGTTTTGTTTCGTTTTGTTTTATGCTGTGTTGGGGATTGAACCCAGGGCCTTGGGTGTGCTGGCAAGTGCTCTCTACCAGTGAGCTACATCCCCAGCCTGTACATTTTTAAAATAGTGTCAGTTCCATATACATTCTACTTAGAATAATTTTTAATTCCATTTCAATTTATAGATGAGTCTTTTGGTTTGATCTCTTTGCATTATTTTTAGTAGTTGTTTAAAGGATCGTACTATACATATTTAACTTTTTGTAGTCCTTTTACTAGTATGGTATGTTTTCATGTAAAATATATATAGAATCTTGTATTTATAGTTGTATTTGTATTCTATCTTGCTCTTAAATTTGATATTTATATGTTATAAGCCCCACAATGCAGTGCTAATTTTTACTTTAAACAGTCCTATATATGTTAATGTAATTAGGAAGAATTAAAAGAAATTAAGAGGAAAAGTTAGTCTTTCGTATTTACTCGATTATTTTATCATTTACTATTGGTAGTTCTTTTAGCATCCTTTAGTATCCTTGAGATATCATTTCCCCCTCATTGTCTATTTGCTTCTAGACTCCAGACATGCATTATATGAGGATTGTTGATATCCTCAAATCATTAAGGCTCTTTCTTTAATTTTTCTCTCTCTGCTGTACAGATTGGGTATTTTCTATTGATCCATCTAGTGCGTTGGCTCTTCTGTCAAGCACATCCAGTAATGTTCTTGAACAGTATTCAGTTGTAGATTTTTCATTGGGTTCTTTTTAATTGTTTGTATTTCTCTGCTGTGATGTAGTAATTTTGGATTGTATTTGTAACATACAAGATGTTACAGAGACACTGGATTGTGTTACATTTCTCCGAAGTATTGCTGTGGATGTTTTTAATTTTAGCAGGTATATAACTTAGCTGAACTTACACTTTTGTCTCTCCAGTGTTGGATAGCAACTCAAATCTCTGTTCAGATATTTTACCTTTAGCTGGTTTTCTGGAGTTGTATGCTTTGTGTGGATCAAACAGGTATTTTGATCAAACAGATATTTAGAACAGAATTTGAAGAATCTTTTCCTTGCCTCTCTATATTTCCCCTTCCGTTTGCTGTTACCACTTCAAAATCTTTCCTCTCATTCTTCAGGCCATTGGAACTAGAGGTTTCCATCTGAGTTCACTGCCTGGTGTAGCTCTAATTAGGGCAACTAGGACCTGTCCTTCAACAAAGCAGTAATAAAAGGAGGGTAGGGAACTCTGACAATCTTCTTTGAGGTATTGTCTCCCTATCAGGTTTTTTCTTTTTTTTTTTTTCCTCTGAGGTACTGGGGATTGAACCCAGGACCTTGCAACTTCTTTTGGTTTTTTCCTGCTCAGGTTGCTCTTTAGCTTTTCAGGTAGCTTTTAATATTTTGTTTAGCCTTTATACGTACCTATGGGATTGAAGTCTAAATCTGAAGTAGTTGAGTTATAAATCTTTATGCCAAAATCTTCCTGTTTGTAAGTACAATATGCAGAAAAACTTGTCTTTTTTGAACATTTTTCCTGGTCCTTCAGGGTAGGAATGGAAAATCCTCAGTGTATAAAGTAAATTTTAACCTGTCTTTGCTGTTCTTGTAGCTTCACCTCTCAAAAATAATGATGAAGGCTCATTGGACATATATGCTGGGTTGGACAGTGCTGTTGCTGGTATGTAAGTTCCACAAAATAGTCTCATTTTATTTGGTCAGTTTCTGATGCTTGTTTTGTTGTTACCAATTCCTGGTAACCTCATAGTGCCTAAATTTGCCTATTCTTTGAAATAATTACACTCGGGTAATTTTCTTACCCAAAGCTTGATCTGTAATAAAACAGATTGGTATACAGGTTTGTTATTCATCTAAGTCTCAGATTTAAATGGACCTTGTACAAAAGTATTTTGTACCATTGAAATGTAGCCAATGCTGTTGTCTGTATATGTTACTACTCATTGTGTCACAGAATATTTGAAAAGTGGTTACTATAGGTATTTTCAAATATAGCAGTAAGCATGATATTCAGAATACAGGGACCTATCTGCATATAAAATCTATTCCATTGAAACCTTTTCCATAATCAGATCTTTCTGTGTTTTGAAAAAATATGATCACACTTGATTTGTTGGCACAGCCATTTTAGGTAACTGATTTCAGCTGTCATCCGTGAAATCAATATAGATTTGGATAAATGTAGGAAATGGAGAAATGTTTTTCCTTTGAGATAGACACATTAAGAAGCCTAACAAATATTTTAACGTAAGGGTTTTTGTTTGTTTTAGACAGCACTTCCAAATCCTGTGTACCATCCAGAAATTGTTTGGATTTATATGAAGAGATCCTGACTGAAGAAGGAACTGCCAAGGAGGCAACATATAATGATGTATGGGTTGCCACAATGTTTAAAGATAGTTATTTACTATTTTGTAGCCCCTAAAGAGCAGAGAGCAACTTACTGTTCTGTGTTTAGGAATTGGTTGTTAGATTAAAAGAATATTTAAGTCAATTTCTACCTTCAGACCTACTTTTATAAAGGAATGCTTCTGAATACTTTTCTAAATTTAGTGACAATTTTGCTTGACTAAGTTTAAGTGTCTGAGTATATAAAACCTCAACAAGCATTCGGTATGATAAAGCATTTTTGGGGGGGATTTGTACTAAGTTATAGTATATTTTCTATAAAAAGTTCTGAGACTTAAATGAGACAAATTTCTACTTATTTGAATTGTAAGGCTTGGTGTTTAAATATGAAACTTAATCAAAATACATAATTGATAGCTGATCTTTAAAAACTAGTAAGTTACTAAATACCTATTAGTAGTAGTCCTAGTCAATACTTTTTAGTGGATTGATTTGCAAAATTTTAAATATTTTGAAATGTAATTTAAACTAAAAAAATACTTCTGGGAGGCTAAGGCAAGAGGATCTCAAGTTTAAGCCCAGCCTGGGCAATTTAGCAACTTTTGGTGAGGCCCTGTCTCAAAAAAGGCCAGGGGTGTAGCTCAGGTGAAGGCCGTGGGTTCAACCCCCACCCCCAACCCCATGTGGGGTGTGGGAAGCAATACCTTAGAATGACACTTAAATTAATCTTTTTATATTTTACAGTTACAGGTAGAGTATGGAAAATGTCAGCTGCAGATGAAAGAACTAATGAAAAAGTTTAAGGAAATACAGACACAGGTAGGATTGTAGTGAATATTTCATTTTTGCCTTATTAACTTTTGTTTGTTTTTCCAGGTAGGAATTTATTTACAGACTCCATCAGAAAATATGAAACGCTTCACAAATTTGTGTATCATTCTTGTACAGGAGCCATGCTAGTCTTCTCTGTGTCATTCCAATTTTAGTATATGTGCTGCTGACGTGAGCACTTTTTTGTTTGCTTTTTTTGACCAGGTTGGGTCTTAACTAGCTATGTGGCTTGAGCTATCCCTGAACTCACGATCCTCTTGCCTCATCTTTCTGAGTGCTAGAATTATAAATGTGGTGACCAGTCACCACAGCTGACTGAACACAAGTTTTTATTTTGTTTTTGTGGGACTAGGGCTTGAACCCAGGGCCTTCTTACTGAGCTACATTCTTAGCCTTTTTTAATTTTGAAGCAGGGCCTCTCTAAATTGCCCAAGTCAGCCTCCCACTTGTGATCCTCCTCCCTCAGCATCCCACAGTTACTGGGATTATAGGTGTGCACCACCATGCCCAGGCTGAACCTTGGTTTTTTAAAATTTTTATTTGAAACGATCACTGGGCACATGCTTATAATCCCAGTACTCAGGAGGCTGAGACAGAAGGATCTTGAGTTTGACGATAGCCTGGGCAATATAGTGAGACCTTGTCGCAACAAAACAAAACAAAACCCTGGGTTCAATCCCCAGGACTGAAAAAACACACTTAAGAATATTTTGATTTTGATACAGTGATATGTGCCTGCAATCCCAGCTGTTTGCAAAGCTGAGGCAGAAGTCGAGAGCCGGCTTGGGCAACATAGTAAGACCCCCATTGGTTAAAAAAAGAACATACATATTTTGTTGTTGTTATTAATAGAAATTAAAATGCTGTTTATGGCCGGGCATAGTGGCGCAGGCCTGTAATCCTAGCACTCACGAGGCTGAGTCAGGAGGATCACTGTGAGTTCGGGTTCAAGGCCAGCCTGAACTACATAGCAAGACTCTGTCTCAACCCCCTCCCCGCCAAAATAGCTTCTTTTTCTTTTGTGGTGCTGGGGATTGAACCCAGGGCCTCATTTGTGCTAGGTGAACATTCCACCATTGAAATACACTGTTGTTATTTTTTTTTCCTGGCTACTTTTCTAAATGGAAATTGAAATGCCAAGTGTCAACATTTTATAAGGAAGAGTTTGTTTTGTTTTGCACTTTCTGCTGGGGATTAACCCGTGCTAAGCATATCTCTACCATTGAGGTGCACATCCAGCCTCTTTTTTTTCTTTTTTTTTTCTTTTTTTTTCTCCTTGGTTTTTTGAGACAGGGTCTGACTTACGTAGTTCAAGCTGGCCTTCAACTCACTATACAGTCCGTAGTTCAAGCTGGCCTTCAACTCACTATACAGTCCAGGCTGCCCTCAAACTCTTTGATCTTTCTACCTCAACCTCCCAAGTGCTGGGATTGTAAGTATGTGCCACCACACCTAACTTGTTATTTCTTTATTTGATGAAATCAATATAGGAAAAGTGTTTGAATTCTTAAAAATACATTGACAAACTGAGTGTGGTGGTGCATGCCTGTAAGATTGATGCAGGAAGATTGCTGTGAGTTTGAGGCCAGCCTGGGCTACATAGTGATTTCAAGGTTAGCCTAAACTACATAGTGAGACCTTTTCTCAAAAAAAACACAAAAAAGAAGAAAAGACATTGACAAAAAAGATGTCTTAGATTTGGAACAATTAATAGTTATGGAAAACTTATTTGTAGAAATGGCAGGTAGTTTAAAACAGTGGTTTTGAGGAACCAAGATTTAGAATGGCCTTGTGGGAAAGATGACAATGCCTTAACAATTTTTACTAGGATGACCCTTTTTGTGATTATGCTGCAGAAATAAGGAATGCAATGTCCTGATTTAGATTGTATTTTTTTGATAAAGTTGTTTTTTTTCTTTCCTTTTCCCCTGAAAGAATTATTGATGTTAGATTCATTCTTTATCTCCGATTATAAATTTTAACCTGTCAGATATAATAGAATTCTTATCTTCCTGCCTCAGCCTCCCAAGTACTGAGATTATAGGCATGTGCCACCACACCTGGTTTATCATTTTTTATTTTTAATTTTCAAAATAATGATGCAGGCAAAACTCTTTTTTCCCTGCTTTGTTATTTTTACATATTGATCCCTGATTTAAGTAGTTGTACTGTAAGAGGTTTTTCAAGTGCCTGTTATCTTCTCTGAATCTCAGTTTCTCTGTGTATATAATGGGGATAATAATTTTCATGGGGCTTTTTTGAGCATTAAATGAGATAAGATGTGTGATGCTTAACATGTAGTTAGCCTTCAGTAATTATTAGCTAATATAAGCCGCATTGTTAATTCTGTAGATATGTATTTTAATATATCTTATTTATTATTTTAGAATTTCAGCTTGAAAAATGAAAACCAGTCTCTTAAGAAGAATATTTCAGCACTTATCAAAACTGCAAGAGTGGAAATAAACCGCAAGGATGAAGAAATAAATAATCTTTATCAAAGGTATAACTAAGAAGTGTACATCTATTATAAATTATACAGATATTGGTATGTGGAATATTTTTTAGTTTGAGTGGAAGATAAAATATATATTTTATTAAATAAGATTTTGGTGTAAATAGTGACTAATAGGCCAATGATTTATAGAACATTGCCACACCCCTCTCTCAATTTATTCAGTTTTCTAAAACATTAGGATCTTAGTCTAGTACTTTTGCCCCTGAGAAGATGATGGTATTTATGTCATGGGTTCTTCTAGGTCTGTACCAAATTACTAAAATATCAGGAGAACAGAGGTTGGCGGGCAAGGATGATCAGTGGTAGAGTGCATGGTTATCATGCAGTAGGCCCTGGGTTCAAGCCCTCACACCAAAAAGGCATCTGTGTTCGTAGCCCTTGTTAAGTAAGCAGCCGTAAACTGAGTGCATTAGTGCACATCTGTTATCTCAGCACTGAGGAAGTCTGAAGCAGGAGGATTGCAAGTTTGAGTCCTGTCTAGGCAATTTAGTGAGACTGCCTCAAAATAAAACACTAAGGACTGGGGATGTAGCTTGGTGGTACGGTGGCCCTGGGTTTAATCCTCAGTACCCCTTCCCAAAAACTGTCTCTCAACTGCCTATTATTTTCCCTCAAATAGCTTTTTTCATTGTTAATTTCACTCACTCTTTTTTCTAGCTGGAGATAATATTCTGCTCTAGTGAGTGAAGTTCATAAGTCTCTTCCCCTTCATAGCCAAATCTCTGAAAAACTTGACTGACCTTGCTACTTCCATTTCCTCTCTTCTCACTTTTTAAAAAAAAAAATCAGTACTGGGGATTGAACTCAGGCCCTCATATGTGCTAACTACACACTGTATCACTGAGCTGCATCCCATCCCTTATTAATTTTTTTGAGACAGGGTCTTACTCGATTGCCCATGTTGACCTCAAATTTGGGATTGTATTGCTTGAGCCTCCCAAGTAGCCGAGATTACTGGTGTGCACCACTATACCTGGTCCTTTCTACTTACTTTGAACCTAGTCCATTCCGACTTTTGCCTTTGTTGGTTGGTAGAAGTAGGTGTCATGTTAAAAGCAGCCATCATTTGAATATCATTAAACTCATCAAGTAGTTTTGACCTTCCATTTAATTGTCTGCATGCACATTGTTTGACACGTTGTTGATCTTCACTTCCTGACAGCTCTCTCCCTTTGGCTTTAGTGACATAATGACTTTTAATTTTCTTCATAATTTAGGTTTATTCTTCTGTACTTGATTGTTTTAGGTACTGAGTCTTTCAGAGCTCAAGCCTGTTTTTCTCATCTCTGTCAGTGTTTTCCAATAAGATACTCTTATTCATGCTAGGCCAGTTGCATTTATGTATTTATATGTACATACCTACTTACTTCATATCTACACATAAATGTCTTTAGAGGTCTTTCAAAATTACCTCATCAAAAATGAATTTGTCATCAAACCTTTTCCATTGTTCCCTAGCTCAATGGGCTGTCCTATCAATTATTCTGTTAGTGTAAGATAGGCACCTAGGCGTAGGTTAACCATTTAACTTACTGCCCTCACTAGAGTACTTTTCAAAGAGGAGGGTGCTGTTAATTACACACTGAGATTGCTTGGCAAGCTGGGATGCAGTCACCCTGCCTAGCAGTTGTCATTGATGCCTTAAGTCTTCATCATTTTTCAGAGCCAATTCATTATTGATGCTTATGTCTTTTTAAGCTCTCAAATCACTTTCTTTTTTCTGTAGTTGTGGCTGCCCATCTACTGTCATATGAACTGGCAGCAATCTTTGCACATGTAAAAATAATAAGCACCAAGAATTTATCTGCATGCACTCTTGATCTCTAGCCTATGGTTTGTCTTTTCTCAGTTATTAAAGCACAGAACATGTTCTAAGGCACAAATTCTGGACATCTTACTATAGAAAAAATCACCTCATTTCCTTTTCTTGATTTAAAACATATCAATGTCTTTTCATTCATCTTAGGATAAAAGATCATAAATCTTAATTTGGCTTATAAGACCCTTTATAACATAGTCCCAAATTACTTCTCAAGCCTGCCTTCATTGCTTGCCTTGGCCTCCCCTACATTCTTTTAGTTCCTTGGAGGGCCATGCATTCTGCCTTTGTGTGGGCTGTTTCCTTTGTCTGGAATGATCCTCTCATTTACCTGCTAAATTTGTACTACACATTCTTAGGTCTCAGGAGTTACTGGTTTATTCTCTCTGTCCAGGTCACATTTCTTTTTTGTAACTTCATGTATATTTTCAGTTTTTCAAATCATTAATGGGATTACTTGATTAGTATCTTTCATTAGACTATAAAGCTTTTTGAGCAGGGACTATGTCTATTTGGCTGCACCATTTTTTCCGGATAGTACCTAGCACAGTGCCTAGCAATTTCTAGATAGTCAATTATTTATTAATTAAATGAAGACAGTCTCATTGTAATGACCATTTTATATTACAGTGGTACCTCGGTTCATAAACGTAATTCTTTCCACAATTCTGGTCACAGAATTCATTCCATGATGGTACCACAGTATTTAGGTCTTTTGAAAAATAAAAATGGGGGGAAAAAAAGGTGATTATGTACATTTACTAAGTTAAATTATTTTTCCCAGTGCACCTACGATTGGTTCTTGAATAGTTGGGGAACTTGTATATATAGTTTAATCTTCTGGGGAAAGGGTGTGGAGTTTATAGAGGGGAAAAAAGAAAAATTCAGTGAATAAAATGATGGAAGTTGCTTCATTAGTTGGTTTGATCTTGTTGTGCATTATTGTGCATTATCTCATAAATGTTCTGACAAATATTTATACTTTTGTGAGCTATAATTTATATGCTAATAGTAAATGTTTGTCCCTTGGTTGAAATGTAATGTTTAATGAATTGAAAAATTGAGATTAAGATTTGCTGAAAATAAGATGATTTGCTGAAGTATTATGGATTAAAACTACAGCATCTGAATGTGTTGGGGTAGGAGGAACATTTCTATTCATGAAACAGTCAGTATAAAGTCTGTTACACATTGCCTTTGGGCTGGGTGTGGTGGTGCATGCTTGTAGTCCCAGTACTTGGGAGGCTGAGGTAGGAGGACAGCCTGAAGGCCGAGGTCAGCCTGGACTACATAAGAAGACCCTGTCTCAAAAAAACAAAAACAAAAACACATTGGCTTTGGTTGTATGTTTCCGAAGTTATCTTGTACGTTATAATCATCTCCCCTTATTTCTAAGTTTTTTAATTTGGAGGCATTCACATATTTAATATTGATTAGGAGTATATTTTTGCAAAGTAATGATTGGTACGGAAATATGGGAAGATGATTACAAGAAGCTAAAATGAACTATGTACTTTTATTGCTAAGCAAACAATCAGTTTTCCAAAACATTAAAACCTTGAGACTAAGGCTTTTTTGAAAGTAATAAATATACGTCATTCTCGTAAAGAGAGAATCACAACTCTATATTCCTTTTTAGTTTTGCATGGTATTACCTCTTTAAGATGACTGCCAAAAACTGAGTATGGTAGCACCTGCCTACAATTCCAAGACTCAGGAATCTAAGACAGGAGGATTTAAAGTTCAGGGCCAGCCTGGACTGCATAACAAGACCCTGTCTCAAAGAAGAGAATAAACAAAAAAGATGGCTGTTGATGCTGTGCCTTTTAGAGGATGATATGTGAAACTAGAATATTGAATTCTGTAAAGTGTACTTTGATTATGTTAACCAACAAGGTTTTAAACTTTTCTTTTTGTTTTAGTCAGGCAAATGTGAGTGAGGGAAAGAAAATAAGATACTTGTCCTAAAACTTGTAAGTGGTCTGGGAGTTGCGCATCTGTGGTAAGGGAAGTCTAAAAAGAGATTGTCAAGTGCTGGGATAGATTGCCTTTGAAACAAAGGAAATAAGAGAGTTAGTTATTTTGAAAAGTGACTAGTTTGATTAGAAACTGGCGAAGTATTTATTTATTTATTCACTCACTAATGTATTTATTTTCCCTGGTTCTGAGGATTGAACTCAGGGCCTTGTATATTGTAGGCAAATGCTGTACCACTAAGCTATATCCCCAGTCACAATTACTGTTTTATACAAAATACAAATGTGACATACTTTTAAAATCGAGGGGCCTCGCAAGCTCAAAATCCTCGAATCCTCAAATCCTCAGTACCAGAAAACATAAAAAATAAAAAATAATAAAATTGAGGGGCCTATGTGTGAATAAAATTTAAAAGATTACTATCAATTAACTTTGCTTTTTTCGTCAATTTTTATTTCTCAATAGATTGTCTGAGTTTTCTCACTTTCGAAATAATCGTAAAACTGCAAGGACATCAGATGCTGCTAGACCAAAAGATCTTAGATCCAGATCTCCCCATTTGGATGATTGTTCAAAGACTGATCACAGAGTTAAAAGTGATGTTTCCAAAGACGTACATCATAACACTTCACTGCCAAACCTGGAAAAGGAAGGAAAATCACATTCCGAAAAAAAGAATTCATATCTGCCTTCATCCGTTGAGAAAAACTGCACCAATGGCATCTGGTCATGTTCCCATTATCAGATTGGTGAGGGTAACTCAAATGAGGATAATAGAAGAGGAAGAAAAGATATTAGACAGAGCCAGTATGGCAGAGGAACTGAGAGAATACGAAAAGATTTAAGTAATAGCTTTGGTGATGGTGAACCGAGAAACACAGAGACTAGTCCACAGTTACAAGGGCATCCTGAGAAATACGGTAAAGGTGAACCAAAGGCTGAAAGCAAATACTCAGTGTTCAAAAGTAACACAGATTCAGTTTATAAAAGTGAACACGGTAGCTCTTCTTGGGAGAAAGAGACCTCTAGAGAAAGATCACACATGCAAGTAGAATCTCAAAATGACAAAAAACTAGAAAGACAAAATGAAAGATTACAGAATACAATTAGAAAAGAACTTAAATCACAGGACAGGGAAGAAAGAAAAGTTGATCCAAAATTTAAATCTGTAATAAAAGACCAGGATCACTGGAGGAGATCTGAACGAACATCACTTCCCCATTCTACAAATGAAATAAAATCTCATAGTTCCAGTAAATATCTTACAGAAGAGAGAAGAGGAAGGGAAGATTGTAAAAGAGACAGGAGTGTGAGCAGTCATAGTTTTCAAATTGGAAGATGTTCATCTTTTTCAAGTAGTAGAACGCACAAATACATGGAGTTCAAGGAAGTTGATGGTACTCACCACTGGGAAAATACACCATTAAAAACAGAAAGGCATAGAATTGAAGATAAAAGGAAAAGAGAACGAGAAAACAAAGAAGAAAATAGACATATGAGAAATGACAAAAAATCACCTACAGAACATTTGCAAAAGACTAATAAAGAAACTAAGAAAACTGCTGATTTAAAGGAACAGAATGGGACAAAAAATGATACAGATGAAGTCTCTAATAATGAAGCTTCTGAAGGAATGGACAATAAAGAGTTTGCACTGAAAACTGAGAATTGTACAAAAGAAACAAAAAATAAAGATTTGAAGTTAAGTTTTATGGAAAAATTGAATTTAACTCTTTCTCCTGCTAAAAAGCAGCCTATTTGTCAGGATAATCAACATAAAATAACTGAAACTACCAAATCTAATGACATATATGGTTTGGAGTCCTCAGTGCAGGCTGAAACAGTGAAATGCGTGCCCTCTGTCAGTGAACATACCACTGAGAAAACCAGATCAGAGTTACTGGAACCAAAAGGTACACTCGCAGCAGCATCTGAACTCAGAAGCAATAGTCCAGAAAGCAAAATAGAAGAAACTAGTTTGCTGGTTAAATCCGTTGAGAATATTATGCCTTGTGAAGTGCCCATTTGTAGTCCAGAGACGTCCGTCACAACATCTGTAGAAAAGGAACAAATGGAGGCCTTGTTTCCATCAGCAGCAGAAATGGGAGAAACTACTGATGGTGCAACAGCAGCAGATTCTGTGGTAACGAGTGTGTTACAGATAGACGATTCTCAAAACTTTGGCCTGGGACCGGATACCGGAAGACATGACAGTTTGAATACTCAAGATACTTCTGAGACTGTGGAAATGAAGGGGAGTCCTTCAACTAAAGTGGCTGAAACCAGTGAAAGCCTTCTGCAGCCTTCCGGTGAGGAAGCTGGCGTTTTGCCAGTAAACCTTTCAGAAACAGTTAACACCGAATTTAAGCCTTCTCTTGTAGATATACCTCTGATGGAGAGTGAGTCTTGTCATTTGGAGCCCTGCGTATCTAAAGAAGCTCTACCATCTTCACTTCAGCAGACTGAATTAAAGAACCATAGAATGGAAACTGGAGAGACAAACTCAGTATATCATGATGATGAGAACTCAGTTTTGAGCATTGACCTTAATCAACTGAGACCTATTCCAGAAGCCATCAGTCCTCTGAATAGTCCAGTGAGACCTGTAGCAAAAGTTCTTAGAATGGAAAGCCCACCTCGAGTTGCATTATATAATAAAGGTATTTTTCATAACATGAAAAGTAACATTATTCAGACCTCATTTTTAACTAGAGGTAAACATTGAGCCTTTAAAAGTCTAAGTGTAGATTAATCTTTTTTTTTTTTTTTAGCACTGGATTGAATCTGGTCTCACACGTGCTCTCCTGTTGTGCTGCACCTCCAGCCCCTTTAATTCTTAATTTTTTAATGTATTATTTTGTGTTACTGGGGACCAAAGCCAGGATCTTATACAGGCTAGGCAAAAGCATTCTACTCCTGAGGTATATCCCCGGCTAATATATTTGCTTTTTTTTGAGACAACATCTGTGTTACCCAGACTGGCCTTGAACTCGTGACCCTCCTGCTTCAGCCTCCTGAGTAAGCTGGGATTACAAGTGTGTGCCACTGCACCTGTCTTAATTCTTAATATAAAAGTAGCGGTAGGATAGATTAAATACTTAAATCGTATTTTATTGTACTTTTCAAAAAAGGATTATTAAAAGAATGAATTGCATCAGTATTAAATTTTTGTTATATATAGGATGGAAATGTCAAATGACCAAGACTCAGTGGGTGAAGCTGGGCACAAGAGCACATGCCTATAATCCCTCAGCACAGAGGGAGGCTGAGGCAGGAGGATTATAAGTTCAAGTCCTACCTAGGCAATTTAATGAAATCCAGTCAATAATAGTAATAAAAAGGGGTAGGGGTTAAGGATGTAGACCTTTGATACTGTTAAAAAAAAAACAAAACAGAACTCAGTGGCTGTATGATCTTAATATACTTCTCTCTTTCCAGGTGTGCTTCCAACAAATTCGTCTCATTCTACTTCCAAGAGTCAGTCTGATCTCAACAAGGAAAATCAAAAGCCAGTTTGTAAATTTGACAAATGTACAGAAACAGACTCCTGTAAAAATTCATCTTTATATGAACTAGAAGAAGGAGAAATTATAACTGACAGTGAAGACTCCAACCTACAAACAACTTTGGAAAAAAGTGCCAACAAGCCCAGATCTTCTGCTACAGTGCAAAACACAAAAACTAGCCCAGGATGTAAGAAAAGTACTGCTCATTTGGATATAAACCATAGGAGAACATATGTAAAATTCCACCAGACCAACAGCAAATGGCATAAAAACCCAAGTGAATCTAAGAGATCTTCAAAAACAAAGAGAAAAGATGAAATAATGAGCACCTCCAGCCTGGAAAAAATAGTTTCAATTATTGCTGTACCCTGTTCTATAGGAGAGATTATGCATATGTTACAAATGATTAAAAAGCATGTAAAGAAAAATTACATGAAATTTAAGGTAAAGTTTTCATTATTACAATTTCACAGAATTATTGAGTCAGCTATTTTGAGTTTTACCTCACTAATTAAACACCTTGACTTATCCAAGATCTCTAAGTCAGTAACCACTTTACAGAAGAATCTCTGTGATTTTATAGAATCTAAACTTGAGGAAGTTAAGAAGAATGGCATAGTTGATCGCTTATTTGAACAGCAACTACCAGATATGAAAAAAAAATTGTGGAAGTTTGTAGATGAACAACTTGACTATTTGTTGGTAAAGCTTAAGAAAATCTTAGTGAAGTTTTGTGATTCTGTAAACTTTGGAAGTGACAGTGATGAAGAAAAACTTGCAAAATCACAAAAAGACAAAGTACAGTACTCAAATAGGCAGAAGGGAAATGTGGACAACAAACAAATGCTAAGAAAAAAATTGCCAAAATCAGAATACTCTGTAAATTGTAAGTCTTTATCAGGGTCTAAAAAAACTGAGGAAAAACATCAAGACCAAAGTAACTCTAGTATTATCATAGTAAAGCATGACAGTAAAAGAAATTTTAACACCTGCTTTGATAATACAAAAAACTCTCAATCTGAAGAACATTCTTTGGAATTAAATTGTCCGAAAGGCTCAAAGCCAGCAGAAAATGAAGGCAACACTGTAGAAGATTCACAAATGTCCCAGCATGCATCTTTGAAGCCAGAACGTAGTTTTGAGATTCTCACTGAACAGCAAACATCTAGCCTCACTTTTAATTTAGTGAGTGATGCTCAGATGGGTGAAATATTTAAAAGTTTGTTGCAAGGCTCTGATCTTTTGGACAGCAATGTTAATTGTACTGAGAAGTCTGAGTGGGAGTTAAAGACTCCAGAGAAACAGCTGCTAGAGAGTCTTAAATGTGAATCTATACCAACTTGTACAACAGAAGAGCTAGTTTCAGGGGTGGCTTCTCCGTGTCCTAAAATGATTAGTGATGATAATTGGTCCTTATCATCTGAAAAAGGTCCATCTCTACCTTCAGGGCTTTCATTGCCAGTTCATCCTGATGTTTTGGATGAAAATTGTATGTTTGAAGTGTCTACTAATCTCTCTCTAAATAAAGATAATGTATGTAGTTCAGAAAAGAGCAAGCCCTGCATTTCTTCCATACTCCTTGAAGATCTTGCAGTCTCTTTAACTGTACCATCACCTCTGAAGTCAGATGGTCATCTCAGTTTCTTAAAACCTGAAGTTTTGTCTAGTTCAACTCCTGAAGAAGTTATTAGTGCACATTTCAGTGAAGATGCCTTACTTGAGGAAGAGGATGCATCTGAACAAGATATTCATTTAGCTCTAGAATCCGATAATTCAAGTAGTAAATCAAGTTGCTCATCATGGACAAGCCGGTCTGTTGCTCCAGGCTTTCAGTACCACCCTAATCTACCCATGCATGCTGTCATAATGGAAAAGTCCAACGATCATTTCATTGTGAAAATACGACATGCGGCTCCATCCAACTCCCCTGGTGTCAGACAGAGTAAAGTAGCTGATGAGTTACTGGCATCTTTGCCCAGAGATGGAAAGGAAACTGATGATGTAGCAAAGAAAGAATATATTTCATGTCAGAGTACAGATTTTAAGTCTGTGGAGGAATTGGAAAATTGCAACAAAAATGTTGATACCAGTAAATCAGCTAATGAAGAACAGAACTCTATGGTACAAACACAGGTTCCTGATATATATGAATTTCTTGAGGATGCTTCAGATAAGATCAATCATAATGAAGAAATGCCTGGTGATTGTTTCAAATTGCATCAAGTATGGGAGTCAAAAGTGCCTGAAAACATTGAAGAATTGCCTTCAATGGAAGAAATCCCACACTCTGTTGAGGATCATCTTCCAAACACGTTAATAGACTTAACAAAAGATCCAGTCACAGAAACAAAAAACTTGGGGGAACTCATAGAAGTAACAGTTTTAAATATTGATCATTTGGGATGTTCCAGAGACAACTTAGATCAAAATGCTCAAATATTGAATAATTCCATGCAGCCTGAAACTATAGATGCTTTTATTGATTTGACCCAGGATGCTTCGAGCGAGAGTAAAAATGAAGGTAACCATCCTGAGTTAGTGGAAGACTTGGGGTGTCAAGTGATATGTGTAGATGAAGATGACTGTAAGGAAAAGGTGGAAATGGCGAACAGGCCTTTGGAATACATTGTTGAAGAAGCCTGTATAGACCTGACCACAGAATCTTCTGGTTCGTATGAAGTAAAGAAAGAAGATTTAAAGTCAGAACTAGCATCAAATTCCGATGGTTCAGAGTTGTCTGAGACTTCAGCTAATGTTCACAAGAAAAGAAAAAATTTTTCTGATCTACATCATTCTCAGAAAAAACAGAGAAAGGAAATGGACTTAAGCGGTACAGAAAAGACAAAGAAACTCATCCAAGATTTTGGTGAAAATGGTGAAGCTCATCCAAAGAAAGCCAGTAAGAAAAGGGCAGTGAATAAAGATCCCTCATCATTAGCAAAAAGCCCAGGAGTTAAGAATTCATCACCGGCACTTACCAGTTCTCCTACGACAAGTCTTTCTGCAAAGAATGTTATTAAAAAGAAGGGAGAAATTACAATTTTATGGACAAGGTAAGAATTTTGTGAAACATTTTAATCACTATGAAGTTTTTTTGTTTTTTTGTTTTTTTTGTGGTGCCGGGGATCAAACTCAGGGCCTTGTGCTTGCAAGGCAAGCACTCTAATCACTGAGCTAAATCCCCAGCCCCTAATCACTATGAAGTTTTGAGAGATCAGCGGTCTAATCTGTCATTTTTTTTTTTCTTTTTTGGGGGTGGTGGTACTGGGGATCAGATTCAGGGCCTTGCACTTGCTAAGCAAGCGCTGTACCAATTGAGCTAAATTCCCCAACCCCCATGTCTTTTCATTAGAGTTTGTCCCATTCTAAAATAAGGAAAATAGTTACTTCCAAAAAGTTGAAGTTATATTCCAGAGTACAGTAGCTGTATTGTAGAACAGTTTAGAATAGTTTTTTGTGTATGTGCATAGTGTTAAGAGATTGAACCCAGGACCTCATACATACTAGGCAAGTGTTCCACCAGTTAACTACATCCCCATCCATTTTTATTTTTGAGATAGGGTCCTGATAAATTGCCTGTGCTGTCCTTGAACTTGTAATCCTGCCTCAACCCTCCAAGTATCTAACAGGTATACACCAACACGGGCTTTACAATAACGAATTTTAACCAGAGGTATGAATTAAGTCTCTTAGGTAGAGCTTTTCATTGTGTTTTATCTTTCCTTTTTGAATTAAAAAGAATTCTTTGGAAGGAACTAGCACAAGCACATTTTAGAAAGAAAGAATGACAACAAGGATCTGGAGAAGCTGCAGGTTGAAAACTCTGCCCCAGACTCCATTCACAGAGGCCAGGATCAGCATAATACGCAGCACTAACCACTGCAGAATCAGGTTTTGGCCTGCACACCACCATGGAACAGTGGACATCAGAGAAATCACACACTATATATATGTATATCTATATATAAGAATATATATTTTTTTGTTTTGTTTCTCTTTTTCTTTATTCTTTCTATTATTCATTCTATTACCTGTCTGATGTATTCTCTTTTCTATCTGTTCTTTCATGTTGCTGTTGTTTAAGTTTTTACTTTTATTGACTCCTGCCTTGCTAATATCTTTCCTTCTCTCTACTCCCTTTTCTCTCTCTTGCCTTCCTCAACCAACTACTCTGATTTTTCTTTTTTTCTTTTCATTTTCTTTCTCTTTCATTTTTCATATGAGTGAATATTGTCTAGATTCTATATGGTGTGACCCACTACTCCCATTCTTCACTCCTCCTATACGCTCTACACAAGTTTCTCAAAGTATAAGTAATATCCTTTTATCCTTAAGCCTTACATCAACTAGAACTCTCTTCATTGACCTCGCTAACTTTCACTATCCCTCATAAACCCCCCTACATATAGGGTAAAAACCACTTTGCTAACAGGAAACCCACTACATACAAATTCCTGGTTTATATTGGATTCTGCTTTATTACTGTGTTGACCTTACTCCTATGGTTAAAAATACAAAGTTAATAGTTACCACAGTCGGTCAATTTCATGAATGTAATTAATGTTATTGCTATTCTAATTTACTAGTGCAACAAGGGTGTTAAACAGGTTATAACCAATTTTACTTTCTCATATGGCAATACTGGGGTAATAATCCCTAACATAGTCCAGGGTCTTGAGATGGACACAAAAGCCAAGAACCACATAGAAGACACTGAAGGAACAGACTTCTCTTTGGAAAACATTGATATTTGTCTTCAAGTAACCTCTCAAAAACAAAATATAAAAATCAACACTGAAACTAAAAGGAGGGAAATACTTATACAACCGAAGAAAATGACGAGACCCAGAAGTAAAATGCAACCCTAGACCCCCAGCCCACCCAGAAAGAAAGAATGACATAGTGAAGCAAAAATTGGGAGTGTTCGTAATTTGACGTTTCTCCCTAAATTAAAAGTTTCCAGTATCCTAGATAGGTTGTACTTTTTAAGTTTTATGTGAACTTTTAAAAAATTGCAGCTGTTGGGCTGGGGATTTAACTCAGTGGTTAGAGCACTTGCCTCTCAAGTACTAGGCCCTGAGTTCAATCCCCAGCACCAAAAAAATAAATAAATAAAATAAAATTGCTGCTGTTAAGACTCCACATCGGACAAAGGTAACCATAGTTGTGAACCATCGTACTATAGATGGCTGGTCTCCAGACTCGATGAGCATGTTTAATGAAGGAAGGTGATTTTGTTGAAACTGGTGATGCTTTGTTTAATACCACAATCCTCAAACTCCCCTTTCAAGTAACACAGGATTATAATAACCCACATTCATGTGACTATATGCAAAGAGCTGAGATTGGGAATTAGAAGATCAGGATTCTGTTTTTTTTTTTTTTTTTGTGGTGCTGGGGATTGAACTCAGGGCCTTGTACTTGCCAGGCAAGCACTCTAACCACTGAGCCAAATCCCCAGCCCAGGATTCTGTTTTAATTCTGGTCTGCATCTATGATCATGTTTGGGCTTTTTCCCCCCATCCTGGGGATTGATTCCAGGGCTTTACACTCAGCTATATCCCCAGCCCTTTTATTTTTTTAATTCGCTAAGTTGCCAAGCTACACTCAAACTTGTCATCGTCCTGCCTCAGCCTCCCAGAGTGCTTAGATTACAAATGTGTGTATATGTTCTGCCACATGCAGCAGGGCCCTAATATTTGGGGTGGAGGGTTATGTTTCTGTGGTGCTGGGGACTTTGTATTGGACTGCATCCTCAAGTCTGCGTTTTATTTTTATTTTGAGACAGGGTCTGGCTAAATTGCCCATGCTAGGCTCAAACTTTTGGTCTTCCTGCCTCAGCCTCCTAGATTGCTGGAATTATAGGCATGTGCCATGACTCCCAAAAGAACCCTAATATTTTAAGTAGCATATATATTAACACATTCACCACGGGACTATAATTCATACGTCTTGCTGCCAGGCGGCTTGAACCAGCAGTGGTATCTGTATGACTATCCCATCGGTGGCTTTTAAAAAGTTTATTAGTAAAAAGACAGATAAAAGTGATTAGATCCATTTGTACCACCAGTGGTAAAGCTGCCCAGTTGGGATTTTCACACGTGTACCACCAGTGGTTCAAGCTGGCAGGAACATGTTAAAAGCAAAAACTAATTTTGTCACTAGAAAAATAAATTAGTACATTTATTCTAGAAAAATTAGTAAATATCTATGACCTCAAAGAATAAAATCATACATAATCTTGCCTCTTAGAGATAACCATTGTCTATATTTTGGTATATGGATATTGTCTTTTTCCCATCAGTTTTAACAAGACTGTCACTCCTGTTGGCGGGCATTAAAGCAGTGAAATTTATTACCTTTCTCCTCCAATGTATAAAAGCTGACTATAATTTTTCCCTTCTCAGAAATGATGACCGGGAAATTTTACTAGAGTGTCAGAAAAGAAAGCCGTCACTGAAAACGTTCACTCATTTAGCTGTCAAGTTAAATAAAAATCCTAATCAGGTAACAAACCCTATTTCTACATCTGTATTGGTTGCTGCTCTACATAATTTAGACTTAATTTTTTAACATATTAAAATAGATATTTATTAGCAGGACTGTTGAACTTGGTGACTGTAGAAGTGTGTCTTACCATCTAATTATTCTCAGGCAGTCTGGTAGTGATGTTTGCTTATTTAATAATGAAAAGTTTAAGCAAGTGATGATCTTTAGTATGAAGATATTTTGTTTCATTAATCATTTAATCTCACTGAGCATAATTTTGGCTGTCTGCAAATGTTTTTTGAAAGCATCAAAGTTAAAAAAAATTGAGATATTTATAATCATTTTTAATTTTTCAGGTTTCAGAAAGATTCCAGCAGCTAATGAAGCTCTTTGAAAAGTCAAAATGCAGGTAGCTAATGGTTACACTACAGGAGGCTAGTATAGTAAGTGTTTGACACATCATACACCATTTTGCAGATGTGGGCAGTGGGTGAGGGAGCAGCCACCAGCTAACTTCCTGCTTCAGTCACGAGTTGGGGATACTTGTAGGCCCCTCAGGTTACGGCACATGCAAAGCCATACTCCTGAAGCCTGCTGAGACCAGCGTGGCATCTCTTCTCAGCTTTCTGGTTGCTGATGAGTCTAAGGGAAGTCCATTGGATGATTACTAATAAATTTTTTATAGATGAAGAATAAAGGAAAATATTTGTGAGTAGTGGTATGTTTCATAACCAGTGAAGTCTGTATGGTCATTGTGATTTAATATTTCTCACATTTTTATCAGGAGTACTTACTTTAAAATAGAAAATATATGTTCATAAATATGAAGTCCATTGTCATCTACATAGATGACAGCATTTACTATATTAAGTTATTGATACTGTTCACAGACATGCTTCATCAGTTTCTGTAAGCCATTCTTGTATAGGTTTATTAGAGCAATAATATTTAAATTTATCAGCAAGTTTTTCAGGTCAGACCTCAGTGAAATGCTTAAATATTTTGGATTTGTAGGAAAGAAAAACACGTAATGATATGAACATTGTATTTGCTGTATTTTTCAGTGGATTTGGAGTCAAATTTTTTGAATGTTTTATATCTAATTTTAAATTAAGTTTGAGTTAAATCTGAATAGAAGCAGATGAATCTTTGTTTCTACCTCTATGTGAATTACTATCTCTAGATAATGTCAAAGCAACTGGTTTGCTAGTGAGATCTTCAAAAGATGTTTGGTAGTTTACTGTGAATTTGTATTCAAAATGCAAGGTTAAATAATGGAGATTTTGGAGAAGAAGCTTAGTCTCAGTTTAAAGGGCTTTAAAAAATACAGCATTAGGCATAAGTGGCTTAGTTATTTTTCAGATTATATCTGCATTAAGATTTTTGCTGCCTTTAAAAAACTAACTTGAGGGGCTGGGGATTTAGCTTAGTGGTTAGAGTGCTTGCCTTGCAAGCACAAAGCCCTGAGTTGAAGTCCCAACACCAAATTAAAAAAAAAAAAACTAACCTGAGTTTGTTTTACCTTAATATTACCTGAAAACAGGATTTCTGTTCTCTTGTGAAGAGGATGTAAATTCATAAAAGAATCAGTGTGACTCTGGAAATGATGCTAAAATTCCAAGTTCCATTATACACTGAAAATCTTTAAAAATTTTTACAAATGTAAAATCTTGCAATTAATTTGATATTTAAGGGCATTTTTTGTATGAAAATACACATAGAGGTTTATTTCATTCCTAGCAGTCTCTTAACTGATCTTGTTTTCCCCCATGTATTATGGTTTCACTATATTCTTACCAAAATTGGAGTATAACAATAGTTACCAAACTGATTCTGTAAAAGCTAGATTTTTAATACCAGTATTGTCTGAGTAGAGCTCATGTAAGGAAACACTTACGAAAATGGTCATACCAGAAAAACAGAATCGTAACTTCAGCATTTTCTTACATTACAGATAAATGGCTGAATTCCTTGGAGTTTTAATTGATATTTCATACTACAGAGAAGCTTCCAATTCCTCATGTTTTAAATGGGGAACTAGAGGGAGGTTTTATCAAATTTTTGATTACTAGATGATAGCCAACCTAATTTGTTACTACTTACTCTTTAATTTTAAGTCAGTATATTTAGCTTATTCCAGTCATTAGTCTGATTTGCTTACCTGTAATTGGTCAGAATATTTATTTTTAAGCATTAGAACTTATTACCAAAATAAAAACAGCAATGGCATGGTATTGAAACCTTGGTTTTGATATTTCAAAGAAGTAATTTCCTTCTCTAGATTTTTAAAAAATAATTTTGTAGCATTTTAAACTTAACTATTTAGTTCACATTTTCATTCATTTTTATGTTTTTATAATTGCCTCTCCTTGTTTTGGTAAGTTGTAAAATAATTTAAATAGTATATTTGTAAATATGTATAATTATAATGATGTAAAATACTGTGTATGTGTATGCACACACATATAGATTTGCAAGGATTTTTTATCCGTATAAAACTTTTTGTATAGTTTGCTTTCTATAATGGTAATGTATAATAAAACCATGTTGAGTTCTGTTACATTTCAATTAGAATGTTTCTTTTAGTATGTTTAAATAATAATTAAAAGGAGCTAAAACTCCCTGGGGACATGAGAGATATGGTACTTTGAAGTGTTTCATGGTGGGAATGTGGCTGGCTAAAGTGGCTATGAGTAGGTTCTTTAGAGAGAACCTTTTGTCATTGCCTGCTTTCTCATAGCATGTACTGGTACTGTCAGAACTGTACCTCTACTGCACGTATCTGGAGATAAAATTAGGATAGAACAAAAGGAGTGAAGATTGGAGGGAAGTGGTTTAAAGATTGATTAGCTTGGACTTTACTTCTTTACTCACCCGCTCTGGTCTCATAGGACTCATACGTTAAAGTATAGGCTCTAGACTTTAGGATGTGCCTTTTCTCATTGCCGTTTCTCCCGGAATGTCCAAAGAGGGAGCTCTGACCTAAAGAACTGTGCTTGGTAGATAAAGAATATAAATCAAATGGAATAAAAAGAATAGGTACAGCAATCTAGGGATGTAGCTCCGCGTTGGAACACTCTCCTAGCATGTGTGACGCCCCTGGGTTTGATCCCAAGCACAAGCAAAATAAGAAAAAATATGAAAGAGTTAAATGGGTTGGGAATTTAGCTCAGTGGTAGAGTGCTTGCCTAGCAAGTGCAAGGCCCTGAGTTCGATCCTCAGCACTCCCACAAAAAATGTTTTTATATCAATTTAAGGTATCTTTCAGGCTTAGTAACAACATTAACAGTCAAAAATACACATTCAAAATCTTGGAGGAAAAAAAGTTCAGAAATGTTACAAAAGTGAGGAGGTTGATTTAATGGCCTAAGCTTGGTAAAGTGTATATACATTCAGACAATATGAACATGATGAAGTGTGGAAAACAAGGAAGCATGTGAATATTAAAAGTTCTTGCCTTATTAGGATGAAGGGATAGATATAACAATATTGAACTTAAGTTGAAATATGATACTCATGTGGAAAAGCACATAAAAGAAATAGCTCAGTGAATTTTTACAAAATGAACACTTGTACAACACCATCCGGTCAAGGATTAGAACATTACCATGGTCCAGAGTGCCCTTTCCCTTACTGTTTATAATTCTTTCTTCTCCCTAAACACTATTGCTGACTTCTATTATCATAGATTTGTTCTACTTATTTTTGAACTTTCAAGTGGAAAGGGAATCACAACAATGTATACACTCTTTTTTGAGACAGTCTTGCTAGGTGGTTCAGGCTGGCCTTGAACTCACTATGTATTCCAGGCTGGCCTCGAATTCGCAGTGATCCTCCTGCCTCAGCCTCCTGATTGGTAGGATTATAGACATGTGCCACCACACCCAGCAACAATGTATGTACTCTTAATTGATTTTTTTTGTTCAGCAGTATGTGTTAAGTGTAGCAGTAGTGCATTCTCATTGGTATATAGATTTCAGTTGAATGTACCAGTTAATTCTTTGTCAGATGTTTTTATTTTATTTTGCAGCTGTTACAAATAATGCTGTATGCAACTTGAAAAAAACATATACAGCATGATTTTGTACTTAATCATTTTTAGATATATACTTTGGTAGCATTAAGTACATTCTTATTGTTGAGTCATCATCAGCACCATCCATCTTCAGATCTTTTTTATCTTTCCAAATGGGGACTCTAACCCTCAAATAGTAGCTACTCATTACCCCTTGCTCCAGTCCTTGGCAATCCCTATTCCATTTTACATCTCTGTGAATGTGACTACCCTGGTTATCTCACATAAGTTAAATCATACATTTGTCCTTTTGTGTCTGGCTTATTTCACTTAGCATTATCTGCAAGGTTCATATTGTAGTATGTGTTAAAATTTCCTTTTTTCTTTTTGAATGAAAAATTTTCAGTGTTTCTGTTTCTTGTTACAAAGTGTTTGCTTCATTGTATAAAAGTAAAACCCACAGCTGGTGCAATGGGGTATACTTTGTAATCCTAGCACTCTGGGAAGATTTTTTGCTTTTGTTTTTGTTTTAGCACTCTGGGAAGTTGAGGCAGGATCACAAGCTAGCACCCAACCTCCACAATTTCGCAATTTAGTGAGGCCCTGGCTTAAATAAAAAAGGGCTAGTGATGTAGCTTAGTGTAAAGGCCCTAGGTTCAACTCCAGTACTACTGAATAAAAATAGTAAAAACTAACAATTGCAGTATATTGCAAAGTTAAGTCTGTTTTTTGATTTGAAACTGTATAACTAACAAAAAGTTTATTCCAAAATTATTTTCAGTGTAAAGATTAGTAAATATTGTCTCCAAATTCAGGAATGGATATGAATTAGAACATTATATAACACCTAATTAAGGTAAAAGTGTTGTCCTTAAATTACATAATTTTTCATAACTAGTTTTTCCTATGAACGATTTTTTTTTTTGGCTGTTCATTTATAAGCAATCAAGAATTTTTCTGTTTTTTTTTTAATGATTTCTTTTATACTTTTTTTTTTTTTTTTTTTTTTTTTTTTTTTTTTTTTTTTTTTTTTTTTTTTTTTTTTTTTTTTTTTTTTTTTTTTTTTTTTTTTTTTTTTTTTTGGCAGTACTGGGGATTGAATCCAGGGCCTTCACATTGAGTTATATCCCAAGTCTCTTAGGCCTTTTTAAATTTTTCAGACAGGGCCCCTGAGTTGCTAAATTGCTCTTGCTGAGCTGAAACTTGAGATCCTCTTGTCTCAGCTTCCTGAGTGCTGGGATTCCAGCTATGTGCCACCAACGCCTGACTTCTCCATGGCTAATTTCATGAATTTTGAATACTAGAGAGTTACGGCGTGTATCTGGATGCCCCCCAGAGCCTCATGCACTCGTAGTGTTGCGTCTGGTGGAGGGCTAGTGTGCTGGGGTCCTCCCGTGAGGAGACCCTCCTCTTCCCTGGTTTGTTTCTTCACCCCGGCAGGAATGCGGGAGTGAAACGAGACTATCTCAGACTGAAAGTCTCTCTGGCGCAGAATGAGAAACTCAGGTAATGAAAGTATAGCAAAGCAGGAATCTTACCGATAGTATTGCAAAGGTGGAGAGAACTCCAAAGTGAGCTTCTCAGTGTGGTTTCTTTGTCTTGCCCATACTTACAAGGGTACCCTGACTTTCTAAAATAGCTGTCTTTACTAATGGGTACAAGCAGGATTTTTTGTCTTTGTTCTTGGGAAGAGGACAGGTTAGCTGGGGATTTCTTAAGCAGGAGTAACGTGGATATAGTAGGGCACGTTTTCTCTAGTACATGGTACACAGCATGTGATGTTCTTAAAATCCTCAACAGTAGATAAGCATGTGGTGATGTTGGCCACAGAGGAGCATGTGATGATTCTACCGTTGTCAGCCATCCAGACCGTACCCCATGTCCCTGCCTATATCCCTCTAATCTGTCCCTACAATAGGTGGGGCTTTTCCAAGGTGCTAGGTTTAGGATGTGGTGACTAAATTGGTTTAGCATAGTACTGGGTGTGGATAATGGGGAGGCCCACCCTAGGTGTGGGTGGCACTATTCGATAAGCTGTAGCCTGGGTAGGATAAAAGAGAAAGCAAGGTTCAATGCTGTTGCCTGCTGCTGCCTTTTCCTGACCTGCCACGGACTGTTTCTTCTCTGCCATGCCTTTCACCCATGCTGTCCTGACTTGGAGTCAGCCAACTATGGATTGAAACCTCTACAAACCATGAGCTGAAATAAAACTTTTATCTTTTCATTTTGGGTGTCTGGTATTTTGTCTCAGCAACAAAGAAAGTAACTAAGACACAGATCCTCATCTAAAAATCACAGGGTATTTTGAAAAAGATTCATTTGTTTTTATATGCAATCATTAGAAAGTTAAGGAATATTTTCTTCAAGTAGCAGTGTTAAGAGTAGTTTCTGCGTATTGGTAAAGGTTGCTTTGGGAAATGTGGGGTTACTGGGGAATGAACCCAGGACCTTTCCATTGAGCTACATCCTAAGCCCTTTTTACATTTTGAGACAAAGTGTTGCTCAGTCACTGAGTTGCCCAGACTGGGCTCAAATTTGTGATTCTCCTGCCTTAGCCTCCCAAAGTGCTGGGACTACAGGCATGCTCTGCCAGTTCAGCCAACTCTATTTCTTGAGTGCTTCTTCACTTATTAGCTCTTCTAGTTTTAGAAGGTTACTCCGAACCATCTTAACAACATTTGTTGACATGTCCTGAATTTTCTGCAAGAGGTTCATTACTTTTAGTTACTTTTCTTGATAGAGGACAATAGAGTTCACTAGCAGCTTTTATACTTTGCAAAGCACCAAACTTGTCTTGTGTTTCCAATTTTGTTCTTACTTCAGACAGACTACAGTACATGTCTTTCAAAGCCTACTGTGCAAAATTGATTCCACACTTCTTCTAATAGTATTTTCTGTTGCCTATTTGTATTTCTCTGGATTTCTACACCAGTAGCAGAGTGGGTCTCATGCTTAGTGCTTGGTGGTGTACTCTTTCAGCTGCTGGGTCCCACTTGCTGTGCCAAGTTCTCAGGGATACTGAGGGTTACAGTGCTGTACCTCAGCCACATGGCCTAGAATTTCCTTCATTTTTAAGTCTGAATATAATAACAGTAGTTCTGGGACAACATGGGCTACATAGTGAGTGGAAGGTTGACTTGAATTGTATAGCAGAATCCTGTCTCAAGATACTGAAAGGAAGGAAGGAGGGGAAGGAGGGAGGGCAAAAAGAGGGTGAAGCAGGAGATCACAAGTTTGACCCAACAGGGGCAGTTCAGCAAGAACTTGTCTCAAAATTTTTTCAAGAAAATGCTAGGGGTGAAAGAAAGAAGATTTTAAGTTTAACCCATCCCATGATAACTTGACGCTCAGATATAGTCCTAAACCACACTTAATCTTTAGAGAATGATACAGGTCATCTTCTGCCTAATATGATGTAACTATGCAGCACACAACCTAAAATACACTAATTCCTTTCCCCAAAGTCTCAACAGTGCCAGCACTGCTCAAATTTCAAAGTCTCATCTAAGACTCAAGGGGTACAGCTATAAACCCCTATAAAATTCAGGCAGCAAGTTATATACATTTCCATGATTCAACGGTACAGGGTGTACACTTGCATTACAACACGGAGGGATAGTGGGAAAGGAAATCAGACAAAGCAAGACCAAAATCCAGCAGCGTAAACATTTGGTCTTGTAGCTTCATGCCTTGCATCTGGGGCACATGGTGGTGAGACAGCAGTTCCGGAGGGCTTGGGCAGCTCTACACCCAATTGGCCTTGCCAATTGTAGCCCACATAGCCTCTCTTGAACTGGCTTTGCTCACTATCTTTGGCTTTCCCCAGGAGTCATTCCATGTTTCTGGTGTCGCCAACTTCCAAGGGTCTCCAGTACAGCTTTGGTTTCACTCCCACAGCTTCACAATCACCCTCTCAAAGGCTCCTGGCACTAATTCCCATCCTGCCACACATTTCTTGGCCTTGTAGGTCCTTTGAAATTTTGATGGGACTCAGAACTCTTGAATTCTGCACACCTGTAAAACCAGCATCATGCAAATGCTGCCAAAGCCTGTTACTAGCACAAGCAATATCTGTGCTCCCTTAGACCAGCGCTCCCCTGGCCTCTTGGTACCAGCATGACTGAGCAGGGTGAGGTGAAGCTCAGGGAATCAATGGAAGGTTTACAAGTTTACACCCTTGATACTACAATGAATGGGGTCTTGTTGATTTCTGAGATGTCCTTAGGGTGCTCTTTCTATTCCAATGCAAAGCACTTTTTTTTTTTTTTTAAACAGCACTGATCTCTTCAACAAGCACTCTGTCCTCAGTAATTGTCTTAACAAGCACTTCTTTTCTGGCCAAACTGCGAGTTTCAAACCTTCCTCCTCTGCTTTTTGGTTATACATCTCACTGTAAATCTGGCTAAAAGCTGCCAGTGAACCAAGCATTGTGGCTCACACCTGTAATACAAGCATTCTGGGAGACTGAGGCAGGAAAGCAAGTTTGAGCCCAGCTTGGGCAACTTAGTGAGATCCCATGTCAAAAAAAGGGGGAATGAATAATAGGATAGATACGAGCAAAATATACACATCGAAACCCCCAAAAATGTGAAATTGGGGGGGGGCAGCACAAGGTGGGGTGACATGTATGGTAAAAAATGAACAAAGTATGCTGTATGCATCTAAGAATCTGCCAAAATGAAGTCTATGTCATCCTGAACATTGGGCTGCCTTGAAATTTACTCCACCAGGTCAGTCTGCCACACCATTAAATTCAGCCTCACACAAAGTCTTACGACATGAACAAAATGTAGACAAGTTCTTTGTCAGAAAAAGATCATGATACACAGTATTTTATTATTCTCTATTTTGTTATAAAATTTTGTTGTTTTTTTCATAGAAGAGTGCTTTTTGTATTTTTATTAATACCTACTTGTATTACATTTTTAAAAGAATGTAATATTAATGGTCTCTAGTCCTGTTCCTCAGTAGCATCTTTTTTTTTTTTTTGGTGCTGGGGATCAAACTCAGGGCCTTGTGCTTACAAGGCAGGCACGCTAGTCACTGAGCTAAATCCCCAGCCTGCCCAATAGCATCTTTAATCCCACCTGAAACCTCATAAGCATAGTCTGTACTATCTGCATTCCAATTTATCAGCATTCTGGTCTTCTGAGCACTGGCCACAATTGCCTGGTAAACTCTGACTACAGTCTTCTAGGCTTTCTCCAGCCCAATTCTCCACAACTTTTTCCAAACTCCAGTAAACTAGTTCCAAAGGCGTTTGAGCCACATGGTCAGATATAGTCAACAACTTAAACCTCAGCATTTTCTGTATTGGTCAGCTTTGCTTTCTGTTTATAGATCTCACTAGAAATCTGGCTAAAAGCTGCCAGTGAGTGAGGCAGCTGTTACCAAATATCTTAGAAAAACAACTTAAAAGGAGGAAGGGGTTGTTTTGGCTCACAGTTTCACAGGTTTCAGCTGATGGTCACCTGTCTCTGAGGCAGAAACATCGTGGCTGAAGGGCACGGCAGAAGGAAGGCTCTCCACTCATGGTAACCAGGAAGCAGAGCTCAGGGAAGAGTCAGAGAAGGGGTCAACAATCAGGTATAGTCCCCAAGGTCACATGCCATGACCCACTCAGAGGTACCTGCAGGTATGCTTTAATAATCTGAGTATCTCTCAGAGCAATTAAGATTAACCAGCTAAGCCAGGTGTAGGGGTGCACACCTGTAATCCCAGCCCTCAGGAGGCTGAGGAGGAGGATTGCCAGAGTCTGAGGCCAGTCTGCACTGGACCATGTAGTGGGTTCAAGGCCAGCCCGAACTGCATAGCGAGACCCTATCTCAAAAGAAAAAAAAAAAAAATCAGAGCTCAGTGTGGTTCCCAAGCCCAGTCTGGGAAATTTACCAGTTTAGAGTCCCTGACCCAAAAAAAAAGAATAGGGATGTAGCTCAGTTTCTAGATTCCAAAAAAAACAAAAACAAAAATTAACCATCATTTGGACTGCAAATGGCGGTGAACACTTATGATCCCAGCACTCCAGAGGCTGAGGAAGGAGGATTGAGAATTTGAGTCTAGCCTGGGCTACATAGTTCAAGTATAGCCAGAACTGCACAGTGAGACTCTCTCAAAAAAGAGAAGGAGAAAAAGGAGATTACCTGTCACATCACTGTGGTTTCTAAAATTATGTCGGTAGATTACATGTTGGCGTTGGAAGAGGGGCCAGCAGAAGATGGTAAAAGAAAAGTGCTTTGTTTACAATGCAGTGATGTCCACTAAATATGAGATAGTCACTCTGCAACATGCACTTTCATTAAATCTGTAAGGCTGACATTGTCCTAGAATATTTCGTAAGTGGAAGATTGGCTGTAATTTCATGTTTTTTAAAACTACCTTATAAAACGACCTTTGAAAAGACACCTTGGGCTGGGGATTTAGCTCAGTGGTTAGAGTATGTACTTTGCAAGCACAAAGCCCTGAGTTTGATCCCTGGCACAAAAAAAAAAAAAAAAAAAGACACCTAGAGGTAAATGGTAATAGAATTCAAAGGTGAACATAGGTAGTTAATATCTGCAGTAGCAAGACTTCAAGAGGTAATTTATGAAGCAAGTGATTTCATCTTCCCAGAAATGCTGATATTAAAGTCAAATGTATTTTCTTGATTCATGCAGGATTATACTATAAAACATTTTTGAGGAATCTTTTTTTTTTTTTTTCCTGGTGCCAGAGATCGAACTCAGGGCCTTGAGCTTGCTAGGCAAGCACTCTAACCACTGAGCTAAATCCCCAGCATGAGGAATCTTTATTGATTGAACTCACATTTTTTTTTGGATGAAAGTAGGGATTGAACCCAGGCCCTCCACGCTGAACTACACCCCTGTCCCTTTTTATTATTTGAGACAAGTTCTCACTAATTGGTTAAATTACCAGGGAACTGGGCTCAGATTTGCTATTATCCTGCCTTAGACTGGATATAGCAAGTTTGAGCCCAGCTTCCCGGCAATCTTCTTTGCTTTTCTTTATCCGAGATGTTCTTTCTGTTTCTCTTTCTCTCTGTGTTAGGCCTGCTGGCAACTTCATAAATTCAGGATAACTTTTGATGACAACTTGAAAAAAACTTACTCTAGGCCCTAGGATTAGTCCCCAGAGTGCTGGGTATGGTGCAGCATACCTGTAATCCTAGCACTTGGGAGCTGAGGCAGAAGAATCCCAAGTTCAAGACTAGCTTGGCCTACATAGCGAGACACCCCCCCCCAAACAAAACAAGTTCACTCACTTTTGAAAATTTCTGAAAGAGGAAAAGGAGGAATTTTGTGCATTCTTATTATCATTAATAAGGAGGATGCTGGGATCAAAACCAGCACCTAGGAGGTGGGAATTTAAGTGGTAAGGGTGCTTGCCTAGCAAATGCTAGGCCCTGAGTTCAGTTCCCAGCACCTAAAAAAAAAAAAAGGCCTCATGCAGGCTAAGCATGTACTGTACCACTGAGCAACATTCCCAGCCCCAGCCTCTTATTTTAAATTTGTATTTACTCTCACATAGCTTATAAGTATATAGTACATTTGTGGAAAAATCTTTTCATCTCATCAAGAAAACCAAGTGCTACTCAGAGAGTTGGAAAACTCAGGTTTTGTATTGATGGACCCAGGGGAGTTTGCACTCCGAAAAATCCTGGACCCCCGAACAAAGAAATTCCAGGGTTTATATAGGGGGTTAAATTTCTATTTCTTGCCTATGTTTTCTTTCCTCAGGAGTTGGATGAACTTGTTTTCAAAATAATGAGTAAGCAAGCAAGATTACAGAAGCAGACAGCGCGCAAGACGTGGGTTAAATCTTAAGTCTCAAATAGTTAAGTTTCATGGCCCTTCTCATAAATTGTCTGTGGTAATTTATGGCTGGGGCAGGCAGTAATCCTGGTGCAGCTGCAGGCTCTCTAAGGGACTAGGAAGGTGTCATGGGCCTGTTATCAGCCAGGGTGGCTGCAAACCCTGAGAACAGGACTAACCAATGAGTGGGGATTACAAAGCAGGTTTACAGAAGCAGAACAAAGCATAAGTTGTTTGGACGAAATTTCAATTTTCCTCTTCACATTAGTTTCCAAATGAATATTTTTATAATTTATACAGTAATTAAGTTGTTCTTTAATTTCCAAGTCATATAAACACCTGGAAGAATCAAATATTCATTAAAAACACCTATTATAAGACACAGTATGTTAGTGCTTAGGGAGATATAATGATGAACAAGGCATTATATGTTTCATGAATTTAGTGCTTGTTTTTTGTTTGTACTGTTTTTTTGAGACAAGGTGTCACTATGTATTCCGTGGTTGGCCTTGAACGCTCCATGTAGCCTAGGCTGGCCACAAACTCAAGATGCCTCTGTCTCAGGCTCTGGAGTGCTGAGATTAGAGCATGTGACACCACATTCAGCTTCTTAGGAATTTGTATTGACTCTGAGAGACAGACACAGAAGCAGAACTTGTAAAGAAAAACCGAGGCCTAGGAAAGGTAGGCGAGATATATGGGAAGAAAAATTCCTTTTTCCTCTACTCTGTTAGGTACAGTGCCTGGGCCCTGCAAATTAGACAAGCAAAAGCCAGATTCACAGGAGGTTAATTATTATGTATACAGAATTTTATCATATAGAGGTTTTTAAAATTTTTTATTAGCACGTTTGCATTACATAATGATTACATTCATGGTAGGGAGTTGGTATGTGAGACACCTTAATTCCTTTTTTTAATCCCTTCCTTCATCTCTTGGTCACCTTCCTTTTGCAAAAGATCTATCTCCCTGTTTCCTATTATCTATCTTTTATTTTGCTCTTTGACTTTCTCATGTAAAAGAGACCACGCAATACTTAAGCTTATGTGTCTGATTTATTTCACTTAACATTATAGTCTCAAAGTGAACGCCTTTTCCTACAAATGACTCAAGTTTATTCTTTTTAAAGAGTTATCCTTTTTCTTAATGTTGGCAAGGTTTTACATTTATTAAAGGTAGGGAAAAAACATAGAAGGGTGTGGGAAAAAAATGGGCTCTGCAGAGTGAGTTCAGGCTGAGGAAAAAGGGAGGAAAAAATAAAAATAAAAAAATACACCCTATAGGGCTGGGGATTTAGCTCAAGTGGTAGAGCACTTGCCTAGCAAGCACAAGGCCCTGAGTTCGATCCCTAGCACCAAAAAAATAAACAAATAAAAACAAACAAAAAAATCCAATAGTGTAGGGTGGGCTATAATGAAGAAGCACGATAGGTTTCAATTTATCTTTCTATTTTTTAATTTTTTTCGAGACAGGGTCTTTGTAGTTGAGGCTGGCCTCGAACTCACTATGTAGTTCAGGCTGGCCTTGAACTCACTATGTAGCTCAGGCTGGCCTCAAACTCGCAGTGATCCTCCTGCTTTAGCCTCCCGAGCGCTGGGATTATAGGCGTGCACCACCATGCCTAGCTCAAATTTTTCTTGTTTTTTTTTCTTGTTTTTCCTAACCACTGAGCTAAATCCCCAGCCCAAGTATATATTTCTTAATGGAAGCATAAACTACAATGCAAGACCCTATCTCAACCCCTCAAACTACCAATGTACCACCCTCAGCCATAGAAAAAAGATATAATACATAATTATAATAGAGATACAAAGACAAACCAAATAATGAGATACAGTAAATATCTAGTTAGTGAAACAACTACACCACCATTAAAATAGAAAAGAATTCAACACACGCCTATAATCCCAGCACACGGGAGGCTGAGTTAGGAGGATTGCCACAAGTTTGAGGCCAACCTGGGTTACATAGTGAGTTCAAGGCCAGTTTGAACTGCATAGTGACATCCTGCCTCGAAAAAACAAACAAAATAATAGCATAGAGTTAACTAAATATCTAAAGATTAATAAAGCCTAATAGTAGCATATTCTGTTCCCCTTAAGTGACAATTCAAGTCATATGAGCTAATAATGGTATAGTTGAAGAAAAACAACTTTTCTCAGCCCTTTACATTCAGAATTGTAGGGTAGGAACAGTAACTTTTCCTCTCCCTTTTCTAAACTCTTTATCAAGATAGACTCCTGTTACAAAAAGACAGAATAAGAGGAAAATAAACATGTTTATTAACATGTGTACCACATGTATATATGGAGATACTCTAGGAAAAATTCGTGAGGTTGGTTTTACTATCAGGCTGAAATACTATTGTTTGCTGAAACTATTATAGACAGCGAAGTAAGGCAGAAATATTATAGGCAGTCAGACAAGGCTGGGCCCTCAATGGAGTCAATACACAAGAGCAGAATTCTTACAACTATGGCTGGAGGCATCCATTGAAGGTCAGGACTCAAAGCTGAGGGATAAACAATGAATTGAAGATCACACTCATCTGATAAAGTCTAGGTCACCCAGGTGGGCGACCAAGACCTCCAGATCCACCCCATCCTGGAATGTCTTTATTCTTTCCATGTTCATTTGCTAGGCGACCTTCTTCTCCATTGGCTCAATATTACCTAAGCGACTACACTTGTAATATTATTGGTTAATCATCATTTTGACACACATCGTACCCGCCTTGAGATTTTGCTCTATAAAACTTCCCCTGAAAAGTGATTTCATTGGCAACCCACTCGGGTCCCCTCCTGTCTCTCAGGAGCTCTCCTTCTCCCTCTCAATAAATTTCCTACTTTTAACCTCCTTTGTTCCTTAGAATCCACTCTTCCATTTCGGGGAACACGAACTCAGCGTAACTGACATCTAGCAGGTTGGGAGTTATATTTTTTTCCCCTTTATCAAAACAAGGGATGTGTAGAAAGGCTGGACAGAAGGAGATAATCAGGAAAAATAAGTAATAGCACAAAACTTTACAGATTAAATTTTCTCCCTTGAACTCATCATGGTGGTGCATTCGTGTAATTCCAGCACTCTGGGAGGCTGAGGCGGGAGGATTCCAAGTTCGAATCCAGTCCGCGCAATTTAGCGATTAGTGACACCTTGCCTCAAAACGAAAAAATAAAGGGGGGCTGGAGATGTAGCTCAGTGCGAATAAAACCCTTCCTTCTTCTTAGTAAGTTTCTTCAGGCCCTTTTGCAGGCAATACTCCCCAAGACTCTCCCATTAGTTTAATTTTGTCATCGCTGATTAGTTTGGCTTATTCATGGCTTTCATATTACTACCCTTTTAATGTAGTCTATTCTTTTTAACGGCATCAGAATTTTGTTGTTTGTTCTTTGGAACAGATGCTTGCTGTGTAGCCTAGGCTGGCCTCAAACTCAGGATCCTCTTGCCTCAGACTCCCCAGCGGTGGGATTACAGGCTTGTACCACCACATTCCACATCAAGAGTATTCTCTAAGATATATATAGCGCACTTATTGAACAACTGCTTCCAATATTTATATTAAGCACGCTACACGGGTTGTGTTTGTCACACTGGCGTGTGCCGTGCCCGACCATGTCTGCAGGGCCTCGCGAGACGAGCGAGTTTCCGAAGGCTAAATCCTAGAAGGCCGATCTGCTCTTCTATACCCGATCTCCTCCTGTGCTGAGGCCGAGGGAAGCGCCGAGGCGAAGTCACAGGTGCGCAGGCTTCCCTCCATCGTCCTGCCGGTAGGAACCTTCTGTCTCTGCCCTGTCACGCACGGCGTCCAAGGGAATGCACAGCTCAGGACCGAACACTCGCACGCCCTTCCGGCTTCCGTTCCCCTCTCCCAGCCTTTCCGCCGCCGCGGGGGCGGAGCCGGTCATGCCCGCCGTCGCCGTCGCCGTGGCCGTCGCGCGGTGGTGACGCGCAGCGCCCAGAAATCCCCCACGTGTGCTGCTGCTCGCCGGCTTTCGGCGGCCACTTTCCTCGGGGGCGGCAGCGGGGCAGCCCGGGGTTTCTGAGCGCTAGGCCGCGGGCGCGGGTGGCCGGAGGGCACACGGGACTCGGGGCCATGGAACACCTCTCGTTGGAGGTGGCCGCCGCGCCGTTGCGCTTAATCGCTGCTAAGAACGAGAAGAGCCGCAGCGAGCTGGGCAGGTTCTTGGCCAAGCAGGTACGGGAGTGAAGGGAGGTGCGCCGGGTCGCCCGCAGGGAAGCAGGGAACCCCCTTCTTACTCTGCCCCCTGTCCCGGCGGCGGGCGGCCAGCATTTTGGTTTCCCTGGGGCCGCCTGCCTTCCCCTGGCCCCCCGTGCCGCGGCAGGCATGCCCTTCCGAAAGAAAGGCTGGCTTTTCTGAACCTGAGGTGCGTGTCTGCCCTCTTGATGCGCGTGTTATTTAAGGGTGTGTAGTGTAGCCACCCTTGTTAGCTTGAGCGGATTTTTTATTTTTGTCCTGTCCTTTCTGTCGGCCAATCGCGAGTATTGGTTGCGTTCCTGCTGTGCGTAAATCACAGTGCGGTACGGAGCAGATGGATACGTCTGTGCAGGTCTCTGCCTCGAAGGAATTTTTGCTTCTCATTTTGAAGGCAGTTCATAAACACAGAGCAATTGAAGGACGAAGCTAGACAATTAGTGCTAACAAACTAACTACAGGAATTGCGAGGTGAACTAGAATTTCCCGGAAATAAGTCTGGCTGCGGATTTAAGAACCTTCTCTCATTGATTCCCTATATGTCCTAATTTATGCTTCCTCACACCCAATGTCTTTAAACTTCTTGAGATTAGAAAATGTGTTTTAATTTTTGTAGAATTCATTCAATCACACATGCATTGCTCACATATATAGTCCATTGCTTAGGAAACGAGCAGTATTTGGTATGAGAAACTGAGGGGCCTGAGCAATTTGGGACAGCTGGGAACTTACCTGGGAGGCATTTTGTTTTTCCTTTTGAGGGGTCCGGGGGATCGAACCCATGGCCTCCCCGTATGCTAAGCACACTCCCCACTAGTGGTCCACACCCCAAGCCAAGAGGCCTTTCAGTATGGAGATAACGTGAGAAGATAAAGGGAGTCAGGTGTATCTTCTAGATTTCTGACCTGCTGGCTCTTAGTGAAGTTGGAGTGAAGGGACTCAGTAACACAAAAGTGGGGGAAGTTTTTTGGTGAGTTGGGCGAGGTGAGCTGAGCTTCCAAAAGGGTCCTGAGTTATGTGTTGTTGCTAGCAGTATCTTTCTGTGAGTGAGCTTTGAATTTAGACCGTGGGTTCCAAGTGTAGGGTCTGTGGACCAGCTTTCACAGGGTTTATGACTCCCACACAGTAATTGGATGCAAAATTGATGTTTAGGAGACTGAGGGTGTAGCTCATTGGCACAGCACATGTTTAGCATGCAAGAAGTCCTGGGTTCAAATTCCCAGTGCTCAAGGAAAAAAAGTTGTTATTGGGATGGGGTGGGAAAAGTCTGTAGCCTGAATTAGATTTTATTTGTTTTGGTGGTACCAGGTCAAACCCAGGGATGCTCTACCACTGAGCTACATTGCCAGCCCTTTTTTATATTTTGTTTTTTGAGATAGTCTCAAACTTGTATCCCAGGATGGCCTTGAATTTACAATCCTTCTGCCTCAGCTTCCTGAGTGTTGGGCTTACAGATATGGGGCACCATGCCTGTCTCCATTTTATTTTTTATTTTGAGATAGTGTCTTGCTAAATTGCCCAGCCCAGGTTTCAAATTGTGATCTTCTTGCCTCGGTTTACTGAGTAGCTGGGATTATAGGCGTTTACCCCTGACAAGATAGTAATTCACACATGACAAGGTAATATTTACCATAGAACCCTTTTATTCAGAGAAGAATTGTTTCCATTCTTGTTTTTGTAAACAAATGTTTTTATTGGTAAAGACTTGAAATACTGATTCCTGTTCATATTTGAGATATTGAAGAAAGATTGATTGATTTTTTTTTTCTTTTTTTTGAGACGGGATCTCCATAGGTATTTCAGGGTAGCCCTGACCTCACTGTGTAGCCCAATCTGGCCTTGAATTTGTGGTGACCCTCCCGCCTCAGCCTCTCACGTGCTAGGATTATAGGCATGTACTGCCACATCTGGCTAGGAAAGAATTTTTAAAGTGTTTTTTTTTGTTTGTTTTTGTTTTTGGTTTTTTTTGGTGCTGGGGATTGAACTCAGGGACTCATGCTTGCTAGGCAGGCGCTCTACCATTTGTGCTAAATCCCCAACTAGGAAAGGATTTTTAGAGAATGTGCTTTTTTTTTGGAGACAGGGTCTTGCTCTTTAATTCAGGCTGGCCTTGAACTCACTGTGTAGCCCAGACTGACCTCAAACTCGTGACAATCCACCTGCCTTAGCCTTTGAGTGCTGGGATTACAGGAGTGAGCTACCAAGCCCAGCTCAAGAGTGTGCTTCTTTCTGTTGTCTTTATCTTAACTTGTGATTCCACTCTTTATTCAGTCATTCAGACAACTGGCTTTCCTCAGCTCTATTTTGTGGGTGACAGGTATTGAACCCAAGGCATCATGCACTCCAAGTTTGTGCTTAATATTGAACTGCCCCACCAAACTTTCCCTTTTTCATTCATTTTTTTCTTCACAACCAAGATCTCCTGTTGTTACTTTCAAATTATTGAATCTATTCCTCTCATCTCTACTGTCATTGTCATCCATGCTACCATAGTGGGGGCATTGAACCCAGGGGCTTTGCACAAGGCTGTATCCCTAGCCCTTTATTTTATTTTATTTTTAATATTTGAGACAGGATCTCTAACGTTACTAAGTTGCCCAGGCTGGGCTTGAACTTGAGATCCTCCTCCCTGCCTCAGCCTCCCAGGGCACTGGGGCTCATTTTCTTTTACTTAATTGCTTTTGTGCCTCTGAGCAAATTACTTAACTTTGCTAAGTCTCAATTTCTTAATTAAATGTATGTTATATATGATGGGTACAGAATAGTTACAGGGAGAGTTAAAGACTGGAACTCTGGGCTGGAGATGTAGCTCATTGGTAGAGCATTTGCCTAGGCTCCATCTCCAATACTGTCAAAAAAAAAAAAAATTAAGGACCATGGAGCCAGGCTTTATGACATGAATTCCAAGCTTTGCTCTGTACTAGCTTTGTCATCTTGTGGTTTATATTCCTTCAGTTTCCTTACCTGTAAAATGGGGATTAAAATATCAAATATATGGATTGTTGTGATCCCTTGAATATAGTAAGTGCTGTCTATAAAAATTGTTGCAGATGGTATTGCTATTAATAAGAATGCTGCCATAACTAGAAAATGCATGTGAGGAACTTTCCGCAGTGCCTGGCATGTAGCAAGTCATCAGTGAATATGAGCTATAATAATAATTTTTTCTGGTGTTGGGGCCGTACTGGGCAGGTGCTGTATCACAGAGCTGTACCCCCAGCCCATATATTTTGTGCGTGTGCGTGTGTGTGTGTTACTGAGGATTGAAGCCAAGGGTGCTCTACCACTGAGCTATATCTCCAGCCCTTTTTATATTTTATTTTGAGATTTAGGTTCACTAAGCTAGCTTTGAACTTGGATCCTCTTGCCTCATCCTCCCACGTAACTGGGATTACAGTTGGGTCACTGTGCCACTTTATTGGTATTTTTGAGACAGGGTCTCACTATGTACTTCAGGCTGGCTTTGAGCTCACTTTGTAGCCCAGGCTGGTTTCCAACTCATGGCGATCCTCCTGCCTCAGCTTCCTGAGTGCTGGGATTACAGGTGTGTGCCACCACACCAAGCTGCTCTGCCACTTTATTATTCTTGAGACTGGGTCACACTCAAGCTGGTCTTGAACTCCTGGGTTCTAGTGATCTTGTCTCAGCCTCATGAGTAACTTGTACTATAGGCCTGCAGCAACATACTGGCTCTAGTAATTATTATTTTTTCCCTGTAATATTGGGGATTGAACCCAAGACCACCTAATTGAGTTACATCTCTAACCCCTTTTTATTTTATTTTGAGACAGTGTCTTTCTAAGTTGCCCAGACTGGGCTCAGACTTGATCAGCTCAGCCTCCCATAGTGGGACCAGCTTAGGCTGGGCTCAGCCTCCCCTAGTGCTGGAATTGCAGATGTGCACCACCACACCTGGCTTATTACTTTTATTTTTTTGTGGTGATGAGGATCGAACCCAGGGCATAATACATTCTAGGCAAATGCTCTTCCACTGCCAGTGCAACACCCTTAACTCCTATTATTTCTAAAACCTGCTTTATTATGATATCACTCACGTATCACATAGTTCATCATTTTAAGGAGAGTTAAAAGTTTTTTGCTGTGTTCACATATATGCAGTCAATTTTAGAACATTTACATTACTTCAAAAAGAAGCCTCCACACTCTTTACTTCCCATTCCCCAATACTGTTTCATCTCCTCTGCTTCCTTCACATACTTAGTTTTGTTTCCCTATTCTGATCATTTAATATTCACTTATAGGAAAAATCTGAATCTGTAACCGTTTTGTGTAAAGCTCTCCATTTTTTCCAGAGTCAAAATCCAAACATTCTAAAATAGTACTGTATATCGCAGCTGGATGTAGTAGTGTGCACACCTGTAATCCCAACACTTGGGAGAGTGTGGCAAAAGGGTCACCTTGAGTTTGAGGCCAACCTGTGCTACATCCCAGCACTGAGCTACACCCCAGGCCTTCTTTATTTTTTTATTTGAGAATGGGTTTTTCTGTGTTGCCCAAGATGGTCTCAAACTTGGGATCCTCCTCCCTATCCTCCTGAGTAGTTGGGGTTACAAAAGCATGTACCACTGTCCCTGCTGAAGTATTTTTTTAATGCACATCTAGAATATTCCTCTAGTCTGATGGTTCTCACAGGGCAAGACTGGGACAGTGCAGCCTCTGGGGGCCAATCTGGAGACATTTTTGGTTATGTGGTGGGGATGTTCTGGGGTCCAGTGCATAGAGGCCTGGGATGTTTTTAACATCCTGTAATGCACAGAATACCACCAATGACAAGGAATTACCCAGCCTCAAAAGTCATTAGTGCAAAATTAGGAAACCACGCCCAGTTTAATTTCCCACCTTGCCCAGGGCTTGATACCTTGCAACCCTAAGCTTCCTGGAATGACCATAGGTTCTTAACTCCTGGTGTTGCCGACTGGAGTCACCCCTTGTGGTCCCCACCTTGCTGTTTCTTACCCCTAGCTTTGTATTACCTTTAAGAGTGCTTCTTTCTCCTCTACCCCTTGCTCGTTAACTTCTATTTGTTCTAGGACAGGGCTTTTGCAGTTCTCTTAGAAGCCCTCTCTGATGATTTTCCTTTCTTTTTGCTATGTACGCCTTTGTTTCAACAGACTCACTAGTTGGTTGAGAGTACCTTAATGAGGGGACTTTATGGCTCTGGTATCCAGTACAGTGTCTCAAAAAAAAAAAGGTATTTGTATTTTCCTGGGCTGTTTTTGGAAAATTTGACCAATTTTATTAGTCATTTTAATGAAGATACTGAATTGGTTGATATTTTTGGTAGGAGGAGCAGAGCTGAGCCACTTTGAAAATTTTTTTCTCCTACTCGTTGAATAGGTATCCACGTCCCTCCTGCTTGCTCATATCTTAGGCACCTAAATAAAGCCAGTCAAACTTCAAAGAAAGAGTAGTGAGAAAATAGGAAGCCGGGCGTGGTGCTGCACACCTATAACCCCAGCATTTGGGAGGCCAAGGCAGGAGGATAGCCCTAAGTTCGAGGCCAGCCTGGGCTATATAGTGAGTTCAAGGCCAGCCTGCTGCATAGCCAGACCCTGTCCCCCCCAAAAAAAAAAAAAAAAAAAAACCACCATGAAAACAGAGAGAGAGAGAAAAGAAAAGAAAATAGGAAGGAAGGGGAAGCCATGAAGAATGCATCTCCTTTCACTTTCCAATGGGTCTTTACAAGGTGAAAGACAGAATTTGTCAAGAATACAATTATCCAAATGACAGAGGAGTAGCCACGGGTTGCAGAAGTAATCCTTTAGCATTCACTGCTTTATTACAGCATTACTACAGTAGCAAACCAGCTGACAGGATCAAAGGTGCTTCAGCTGATGGCCCTTGAGTCTGTAGAAGGAGAAGGCTGGCTGTATAGTTTCCTATGACCCTCTACCCCCATGCTCACAATTATTTCAGCCTGGCTGCCCCTCCACCTTACAATTCTTACTTACTATTGCATGGAGTTTTGTTTTGTTTGTTTGTTTGTTTTTAAATAGGGTCTCATGAAGCCTAAGCTGGTCTTGAACTCACTATGTAGCCTAGGATGGCCTTGATCTCATGGCTATCCTCCTGCCTCAGCTTCTCGAGTGCAGGTGTGTGCCACCACACCTGGCCCCCACTGTGGGTTTTACTAAAGCTTTTATTGCTTTTTTGTGTTAATTAATTAGAGAAGGTGTCCCATAATGTTGTCTGGTGCCTTGAATCTCAAGCAGTCTTTCTCTCTTAGTCTCCCAAGTAGGTGGGACTACAGTTGTATGCTGTTGTAGCTGGCCTTTTTTGTTGTTGTTTTGTTTTTGAGACAGGGTCTCACTGTGTAACTCAGGCTGGCCTTGAACTCACTGTGTAGCCCAGGCTGGCCTTGAATTTGGGGTGAGCCTCCTGCCTCAGACTTCTGAGTGATAAGATTACAGGCATGTGCCACCATGTCTGGCTTCTGGCTTCTTTTTTTTTTTTTTAACTTTATTAGTCATATTCATGACAGAAAATTTAGAAAATTCAGGAGTACACTAGTCTTAGGGGTTATAGTGATAGAGCACTTCCTTAGCATGCTCAGGTCTTTGGGTTCAGTACTCAGCACTGTAAAACAACAACAAAATTGTATCCACCAAAAGTATCTCTGAAAGTCCTAACCCCTAATATCCCTGAATTTGTCCTTACTTGAAAATTGGGCCTTTCTAGGCCCAATTTGAGTTAAGGTGAGGTCAGTAGACAGGGACTTTTTAGTTTTTTGAGAGTCTTGCTGTGTAGTCCAGTCCAGCCTTGAACTGTCTGCATAGCACATGCTGGCCCAACTCTTAATCCTAATGCCTCACCCTCCTGAGTGCAGGGATTACAGACATAGCAGTATGCCTGGCTAAGTAGGATCTCTTTTAGCCACTTCCTTTTGCTGGGACAGAATAACCACTACCCACAATTTAAAGGGTGAGAGATTTTATTTGGGTTATAGTTTTTGCTGGGTTTCATCCAAAGTTGGCTGGCTCCAAGGCAGAGGCGCATGGGAGGGCAGGGCAGAGGAAAGCTGTTCAACCCATTCCAGCCAGGAAGCAGAGGGAGAAGGGAGGGCCTTGGGCAAGAATACACTTTTACAGCTCATACCTGCAATGACCCAACTCCAACCAGGCCCCATCTTCTAACTGCACATTCACTACTGAACTCATTAATGGATGATTCGACTCCTGAGCATAGTAGCCCATGATCCAATGCCTTCCAAACACATGAGCCTTGTGGGGACATTTTAGGTCTAATCCGGAATGACGATTGATTTACTAGAAGAAGAAAGAAAGGAAGAAAGAAGATGGCCATGTAGGAATGACAGATACTGAGATCCTAGTGGTGCAGCTAAAAGCTCGGCAACTACCAGAAGTTAGGAAGAGGCGAGGAAGGATGATTTTTCCCTTCAGAGGATATATAGTGCTGCCAGTACCCTGACTGCAAGCTTCTCGACTCCAGAAATGTGAGGCAATACTTTCTGTTGCTTTAAGCCACCAATTTGTGATACTTCATTGTGGCAGTGCTGGAAAACAAAGAGCAAGTAAATAAACTTACTCAGAGATTACCTGTGTTAATATAGGTATTCCTCAGTTTATAAAGAGTTACGTCCTGATAAATCCACTGTAAATTGGAAATAGCTTTAGTAAAAATTTCATTTAATATAGCTAGCCTACCAACCTCAGTCTTCCTAGTAACTAGGATTATAGGCATGTGCCACCTCGCCTGGCCAAGTTTTTATTTTCTTTAACATAGTTTTCCAGATTCCTCTTCCTCTTTTTGAGACAGGGTCTTGCTATGTAGTCTAGGATGGCCTCAAACTTGCAGTGATCCTCCTGAGTGCTGGAATTACAGGCGTGTGCCACCATGCCGTGTTTCTTTTTGTTTTTTGTTTTTGTGTTTTGAGGCATAGCCTCACTATGTAGCCCAGGCTGGCCTTGAATTCAGATCTTCCTGCCTCAGCCTCCCAAATGCTGAGATTACATATATCACCACACCTTGCCCGTATTGTTATTTGAAAAAAAATTAACTAGATGTTCTCTGTCTCTAAATACCCATTTTTTTGGATGGATCTAGGACAGTGGGTTTGTTTTCATTTATTTTGTGGCTACGTATTTTTCCTCTACAATATATCTACAGATATTTGAAAAATATCTTTAGAGCTTGCTTATAGGGACATTCAGCAGTTGAAAACAGGTCGTTCTCCTGTGAGTCATGACCAAATCTGTTAAATTTCTGTGACTTTTTATGGATCTTTCAGTTGGCCTTGTATACCCATCAGAAATAACAGCAATAAAAATTATTTTAAGGTAACTATTTCCCCAGTGCTTTGTTTGGAAGTGTGCTTTTGTGAGAAAATACTCCTTAATTTTGGAAACTTTGTAAGAGCTTAGATGTAAGGTGACCTTTTTTTGAGTGATAATTTTTTAAAATTTTATTTTTTAATTAGTGATAGTTTTGGAAACAGAGGTTAGGGTATAGATCAAGCAAGGTTACAGTGCTTTCCCACCCATACATGAGGTCCTGGGTGTGATCCCTGGTACAAAACAAAACAAAACAAAACAAAAAAATTGTGCTATTTTTACGGATGTGTGGTGTTTAGCTTGGGTTCAGGGTACACTCTCAGAATTAAAACTGTTCAGGGTGAAATTCCTTACAATTGATATAGGGGAAAAAATATAACTCCCAACCTGCTAGATGTCAGTTATGGTGAGTTCGTGTTCCCCGAAGTCGAAGAATGAATTCTAAGGAACAAAGGAGGTTAAGAGTCGGAATTTTATTGGGAGAGAGAAAGAGAGCTCCTGAGAGACAGGAGGGGACCCGAGTGGGTTGCCAACGAGCCCACCCTTCAGGGGAAGTTTTATAGAGCAAAATTGTGAGGCGGGTACAATGTGTGTCAAAATGATGATTAACCAATAATATTACAAGTGTAGTCATTTAGGTAACAGTGGTCCAATGGGGAAGAAAGTCACGTAGTAAATCGTCAAGGAGAGAACAAGGACATTCCAGGGTGGGTTGGATCCAGAGAGTTTGGTCGCCCACCTGGGTGACCTAGACTTTAACAGATGTAATCTTCAATTCATTGTTTATCACTCAGCCAGGGGTGTGGCTCTGGTCTTTCCATCTTTATTTTGAGACCTGACCTTCAATGGATGTGCCTCCAGCCATAGTTGTCCTGTGTATTGACTCCATTGAGGGCCCAGCACTGTCTGACTGCCTATAATATTTCTACCTTACTTCGCTGTCTATAATACAATGAATTCATAGCATTGGCCTTGCTGAGTTGGGGGGCATGTCCACTTGGCTAATTTCAACCTCTTGTCACCTTGGCCTGAAGAGAGTTATGCAGACCTATATACACACTAGGAATATGAGATCTTTTACATACTTTTCAGTTTTTCTTCTTATGCTTATGGGTGTTTTGAGCCCAGGCATTATAATTTTGTACTTTTGTTCATCTTGCGTGTCAAAGTGTGGGTATCTACTTTAAATCTCTTTTATTTATTTGGGTTTGAACCCAGGGCCTTCCCACTGAGCTACATCACTAGGAATTTTTTTATTTTTTATTCTGAGATGGGGTCTTACTTAATTGCCCAGGCGAGACTTGAACTTGCAGTCTTCCTGTTTGAACCTCCCTTTAGTGCTGTTATTACAAGCATGTGTCACTGCACCCAGATGTTTTGTTTCTTTGTTAGAGGCTGAAACCTCTATAGAGATATCCTCATTCTTTTCCAGGATGTATGTATGTATGTATGTATGTATGTATGTATGTGTGTATTTTCAGTGTTGGGGATTTGATCCAAGGCCTCTCATATGCTAATCACAAGCTCTGCCACTAAGCTATATCCTCAGACCCTGTTTTTGTGATGCTCCTGTCTCAGCCTTCTGAATACTGGTATTATAGGTGTGGGGCTATTAATACTGTTTATATAGATGCTTTGTTTTGCCTCAAGGTGTGGACACCTCAAGATCGCCAGTGTATCCTGAGTATTTTAGCACAGTTGCTACTGGATAAAGACTATACTGTGCTACTTGCCCGCCAGCTACGCCCTCTCCTTTTGGATTTGCTGGAAAGGAATGCCGAAGCCATTACAACTGGAGGCCATGTCAACCATGATTTGCACGAACGGCTATGTGTGTCCATGAGCAAGCTGATTGGTAGCCATCCTGATGTCCTCCTGTGAGTAACAGTTTTATTCTCCTTAAGGTAATAGAACCTTCTTTCTCTTAGGAAGTAAGAGTCTGAGTTGAGAAGAGAAAAGAGAAGTACAGAAAGGAGAAAAATGAGTACTGGTAGTTCTGTTTTATGAGTGTAATCACAGTGGAATCCATACATCCGCCTCAGTTCAATGAGCATTTACTAGGTTTCTTTTACATTTTGGCCTTCAAGACAGGTCTGGGAAAGTGGCCAGGATATGTCCCCAGTCCTCTCAAGGATCGTATCTTGTGGTAAGACATCCATATAGGCAGATTTGAATGAGTTTCAGCTAGGGTCTTACATCAGCAATCCGGATAGATGTGATTTCTTGTTGGGTAGGCTGAAAGGGATTAGAAGAGCTGTAGGCCACCAGTATACCTCAGTGTTAGCATGGTAAGAAGTGTGGAGCCCTGGGTTTAATCTCCAGCATGGCAGCAAAATAAAAGAAAATGAATCAATGTGGTGGCTGCCACACCTGGACTCTAAGGTATTTATTTATTTATTTATTTATTAGATAGGTAGTAAGATGGCTTGTGTGGAATAGTCAAGAAAGGCAACAAAATTACTGACTCTGTTTTGTTATTTATTTATTTATTTATTTAAATACTGGGTCTCACTAAGTAGTTCAGTCTGGCCTTGAATTCACTATGTAACCCAGACAGGTCTTGAACTTGCAGTGATCTAGCCTCAGCCTCTCCATTGAAAGGACAGGCATGTATCACTAATCTCCAGCTTGTCTGGTATTTAAGTTTAGAAGATTAAGAACTTTTGGTTTTGTTCAGCATTTTATTTGTTAATCTTCATTAATGTATAAATACACTTTGGCTTTCATGTATATGTGATCTCTGATACTCATAATGTGGAAGTAATAAATGAAGGCTGGGGAGGTATGGGGGAACTATATTCTTATGAGCTTTTCTGGAAGGCGAAGGTACTACCCTGTAGAGTTGAGATATATACTAACTAGAACTGTTTGAGAATTATTAAAATGGTGGAATAACTAGGTCTGTTTTCCCATAAGCCTCATATTTTTATATTCTTACTAAACGAACGTGAGGCCCATACCTGGTTTTTCTTTTCATTTGGTTAAAGCAATGTGTTTTACTTTTGTTCCTATCTTGTTCCCAGAATGATACAGTGTAACCTACAAAAGGTGCTGTGGTAGGGTAAATTAAAAACAAGAGGAAACAGGGAATGTAGGGATGTAGCTCAATGGTGAAGCATTTGCCTGGCATACTCAAGGCCCTAGGTTCAGTCTGCAGCACCACAAACAAAAACAAGAGAAAAGATGTTGTGTGTATAAATGATGAATCATTATATTTTTAAAATAAACTACACATGATGTGCAATGGAATTGTGATGTTTAGTTTTAAGAAAGTAGCTAGTTACTTTAATACCACACCACCTTGACCTTGTATGGGTGTATAACGGTAAGTTCTACCTAATGTAGTCAGGTAGGATGCAGTCATGTGTTCAGTAGTTGAGACCTCTCTTTTCAATTATGAGCCATATCATGTGGATAAGAAAGTTAAATACAACAGGATTCTTCTGTTCAATTAAGGAAGTGGAAACAGATTTGTGGGGAATTATTTATTTACTTATTTCTTAGGTACCAGGATTGGTCCAGGAACCTCCAAGGGGTCTAGGGGATCCATCACCAAGCTACATTCTGAGCCCCAATTTACAAATAATATAATGCATGTGTTAAATATTGGAGTAGAAGCCGTGTGTGGTGGCATATGCCTGTAATCCCAGCATTCAGGAGGCTGAGGCAGGAGGATCTCACAAGTTCGAGGGCAGGCTGGGCCATGTAGTCAGTTCTAGGCCAGCCTGAATTACGTAGTTAAGACCCTGTCTCAAAAAACAACAAAACAACTGGAGTAGAGGAGTGAGACAAATACTTGGAGAGCAAGGAAATCATTAAAGGAAGAAAGGTAAGCGTGTCAGCCTCTTGGAAAGAAGAGAAGTTCTGGTTCTTTGGCAGACTGTGGAGGAATAGTGAGAAGAGAAAATGAAGAGAAGCAAAATGGGGTGGGGTAGAACATGTAGAGGGGACCAGAGAGGAGGAACCCATGTAGACTCAGGTGAACTCCACAGAGTCCTGAGACCTTCATTTCCAGGTTCACATCTCTTTGAAGCTCGGTGCCTTGCATGAAGTCCCTCTAACTTGTCAGACCTTTCTTTGTTCAGTTTCTTTTTTTAAATTTTGTTAAGGTTGTTCATTATTATTTTTTCATCTAGAGCCTTTGAACTTGTTACTGTTTTGTTTTCTTTTTTTTTTCCTGGCTTCCCACATGCTAGGCAAGCGCTCTACCACTGAGCTAAATCCCCAACCTGAACTTGTTACTCTTTGATAGTGAGAACATTGCTGATTTGCTGAGGCTTCTTTAGTCTCTGTTAAAATTCAAGATTCTGTTTTAAAAGTCACCCGTGGTTAGAGGTAGGGCACAATGATAGAGTGCCTGCCTAGTGTGCAAGTGGCCCTGAGTTTGATCTTTATCGCTGGAAAAAAAAATCCAGTTTGTTTCCATTTTTCACTTTGATGAAACTTATACTTCCAGATTTCTTCAGCTGTCACTTTGTATGTAGATTGTTTCATATTGTTACGGTAATACATTACATGTTGATTTTTTTTATCTTTTTTTTTTTTTACTCTCTTGACCTTTTTCCAAGTACCTTTTTCTAAATTCTGCTTATACCAACTTGACCAGACCCTGTTGAGAATCATCTCTGCAGTATGTGGAAATTCTATGGACTGGTAAAACAAAAACAACCTCACAAAACCAGAAGTCATGCCTCTTTTTTTTTTTTTTTTTAAAGAACACACAAATCTAAAGCATAAGAGTATTATTACTGTTATTTGGGTTTTTTGAGGCAGTGTCTCACTATGTAGTTCAGAGGTGATCCTCCTGCCTCAGCCTCCTAAGTGCTTGGGATTACAGGCATATAATGGTGCCCAGCATGGTTGTTCTATTATTGAAAGTGGATTATTGAAGCCTGCTGTTATTACTGTGTTGTTCTGTGTTTCTCCATTGAATTCTGTCAGAAGTTTAGTTCACGTACTTAGGTGCTCTGATGCATTGATGTCAGAGGCTGTCTTCTTGGTTTTGAGTCAGCTGTAGTGTCTGCTCATATAATGAGAATTCAATAAACGTTGGAAATGAGTGTACTTTCAACAGTAAACTGTTATGAATCCTACTTTTGTGAGTAATCAGTTATTTTTATTTATATCCCCTGAGTCAGGTAACATGCTCTTATCCTGGTTCCTGAACTTTGGGTTTTTTAGGCAGGGTCTCACGCTATAGTCTGGGCTGGCCTTGAACTCACCGTGCAGGCCGATTCCTGAACTTGAGTGGGTTATAATCTTAGAACTAGGTGGCTTCAGCATTTTTCTTCCTATATTCTCACCTTTGGGAGTTTTGTTATGTTTTGCAGTCCTGTTTGAGTGCAGATGGGTACTTGGATATTTCAACCATTGCGGATAATCTCTCTCTCTCTGAAGGTTTGCCCTGAGGTATTTCAGAGACACTTACCCAGTCTTTCAGAGACTCTTCCTGGAGAGTTCAGACGCTAATCCAGTTCGCTACGGACGCAGGCGGATGAAGCTTCGGGACCTAATGGAAGCTGCCTACAAGTTTCTGCAGCAAGAGCAATCTGTGTTCCGGGAGCTCTGGGACTGGAGTGTGTGTGTCCCTCTCCTCAGAAGCCATGACACCTTGGTCCGCTGGTGAGTAGTTGTTGGACATTTCCTGTGCTTTTTTTTTTTTTTTTGTGGTGCTGGGGATCGTACTCAGGGCCTTGTGCTTGCAAGGCAAGCACTCTAACCACTGAGCTAAATTCCCAGCCCCGAGAAAAAGTTTTAAATATGTTGTATTTGTTCTTGTGGCTTTTGAATTCTAGTTCCTTAATCCTGTGTCACTACAGAAAAAAAGCGAGGTGATTTGAGCGGAGCTCCACCTATTTTCATGTTTCGCCAAGTGAATTCATTGTGCCTGCTTTGTACTGTCTACTCTTATTGTGTGTTGTGGTAATGTTTCCTTTTCCAGTGTCCAGTTGGCCGGTAATTTTCTTTTTTCCTAATAATCAACTACACATCAGCTGCGTTTACATACTTCCCTTTTCTCTAGGTACACAGCCAATTGTCTTGCTTTGGTCACCTGTATGAGTGAAGAACACAAGTTATCATTTCTTAAGAAGATTTTTAGTAGTGATGAATTGATTCATTTCCGTTTGAGGTAAGCTGGAAACTTCCTGGAAGTCTTGCAGTGCCTTTTCTGTTCAGTAAAGTAATTGATGAGACACTTCTTCCTCAGGTTATTGGAAGAGGCCCAGTTACAAGACTTGGAGAAGGCCTTGCTTTTGGCCAATCCTGAAACTTCCCTTTGGCGCAGGGAGAAGGAGCTGCAGTACTTACAAGGACACCTTGTTTCAGCTGACCTCTCGTCCAGAGTTACAGCTGTCTGTGGGGTAGTGTTGCCCAGGCAGCTGCCAGTTCCTGGAGAGCAGGTACGTTGGTGCAATGGGGCATGCTCTCTTTGCCCTCTTAAACGCCGAATGTGCTCTTTCCTTGGTGTGACTCTATCAAGGTGTGAGCCAAGTTGAGTTTGCTAAATTGCTGCTCCAGTTTTGGAAATACTCAAGAAGAAATTAAGAGAAACTGTAGTGATGCTGTGGCTCTAGGCTGGGCAAAGTAGCACATGCCTGTCATTCCAGCTACTCAGGAGGCTGAGGCAGGGGGATTTCTTGAGCCAACAGTTTGAAACTGGTCTGAGCAACACTGAGGCTGCACCTCAGAAACAAGAGACTGTAGTTATAGCGTGCCTAGTATATATGCAAGGCCCTGGGCTCAATCTCTAGCACCATAAAAAGGAAAAAAAAAATGAGTAAACATTTTCCGTATACCTTCTGTTTGTTTGCTATAACAACTGTATGAAGTTAAGTAATACATGCTCTGATCCCATGTTAATGCAGTACACAGGTGGGGTGACTTGCCTGGAGACCCTTAGACTGCTCTGTGGCAAAGACAGGGCTAGACCTAGAGAAGACTCTTAGGTTCTTTTTTATTAGAAATTTTCTTTGTTCATTGCTGGGAGGCCAGTATATATAGTGTAAAGACCCCTGCTACCATATGAAACGACCTTTCCAAGAGTGTAGCTTCAGACTCCTTTATGTAGGCTTACAAATCATACATCTGGAACCACTGGAAGTCTGTTTTTCCTTAACAGTCTTCAGTTAGTTGTCACTTTGATGGTCAGATGTACCTGTTTTTCCTCTTGGAACAAGTCCCAGCTCATGTAAACCATCAGTTTTTTTCTGGGAAGTAGCATTAAAAAAAGGAAAGAAATATTAAAATGTGATATATATATGAAAGTGCACATCACAAGTATTTAGTGTACTGAGTATCTGTCAGTTGAATATGTCTATATAACTTGCACCAAATGACCAGCACCTGGCCTCAAAAGCCCTTGGGTTTCCTTTTAGTCACTATGGCCCACCCCTCTCATCCCCATGCTCTTTATCCACCCACCCCCACTGCCCCATCCTGTGTTCACTCTCCTAACACAGATTAAGTTTGGGGCCTAGAGAAGGGTTCTGGCTGGGAAGGGCCTGGTGCTCAGTGACAGTGGGGCCACTAGGGCAGAAGTGCAAGATGTCCCAGCTTGCTGAATTGCTGAGGAAGATAACCCTGATGAAGGCTTAAGAGCTTCCATTGCTACATTTTTCTATTTGGTCATCACATATCTGTTTTGTTTTGTTTTTTGTTTTGTTTCATTTTTTGAGACGTGTCTTGCTTTGTAGTTCAGGCTGGCCTTGAACTCACTATTTTACTCAGGCTGGCCTCAGAATCACAGTGATCCTCCTACCTCAGCCTCTGAGTGTTGGGATTGCAGATGTGTGCCACCACGCCTAGTGGTCATCTCATATCTTTAGGAGCCATGTTTGAGAAGTTACAACTCATTAAGAGTGTTAACAGGGCTGAGGTGGTAGCTCAGTGATAGAGCACGTGCTCAGGGCTTGGGTTTAATCTCTCGCACCAAAAAATAAAAATAAAAAAGTTATTTTTTTTTAAAAAAAGTTATTAATCATTCCACTTTGCTGGGAGTATTTCCTCCTTGTATATTAGGTTCTTTATTGTTAACTTTGTGTGTGTGTTTGTGTGTGTGTGTGTATTATACTACGGATTAACCCAGGCATGTTCTACCAGTGAGCTGCATCCCAGCTCTGTCCATCCGTCCTTCCATCCATCCGTCCATCCAGTTTCTGAAACAGGGTCTTGCTAAGTTACCCAGGCTGGCCTGGAACTTGTGATCTCCCCGCCTCAACATCCTTAATAACTGAGATTACAGGAGTGGACTCCTGCTTCTCTATCTTTAAAAGTTTTTTAATTGTGGTAGCATACATGTAACATTCACTGTTTAACATTTTTAAGGTTCTGCTTAAGAATATTCACAGTTTTCTGCAACCAATCTGTAGAACTTTTTTGTTTTGCAAAACCGACACTTTATGTACCCATTGAACATATTGAATATGCTGTTATCATTTTTAACTTTTGTTATGGAAAATGTTGAATACGTTCCAAAGTAGAAAGGATGGTATAATGAATCCCTGTGTCTGTATCACCCAGCTTCAATAATTATCAGTTCATGTCCATTATTTCCTTTATATTTCTGTACAATTTCCTCGCACCTTACTATTTTGAAGCAGATTCCAGGTATCATGTTGTATTAGCTTTTAGTTGCTGGGACAGCAAGCTTGACACAAACAGCTTAAGGGAAGGGTTTGTTTTGGCTCATAGTTCTGGGATTTCAGTCCATGATCAACTGGCTCCAAGGCAGAAACATCAGGGTGAGGGGTATGGTGGAGGAAAGCTGCCTACCGCATGGGGGCCAGGAAGCAGAGATACACAAAATAGCCCCAGAGGAAGGGACCAAGGAGTAGGTAAAGTTCTAAAGTTATGCCCCCGTAACACCCATGCCACCCAGACATACCCAGAAGTGCTTTACTAATAATCTCCTAAACTTCTCTCATGCCAATCAATTTTACAGTCTAAATTAATTGTCATATATGGTATACATCATTTGATATTCAAATATTTCAGTATGTATCTCTGAAGGAAAAAGCCTGTTAACCCCAATACTGCCTCTTTTTTTTTTTTTTTTTTTTTTGGCACTAGATTTTGAACCCATGGCCTTTGCACTGAGCTACATCCCTAGCCTTTTTTTTTAAGTTTTGAAACAGGGTCTCCCTGAGTGGTCAAGTTTCCCAGGCTGGGAAATTTGCAATTCTGCTTCAGCCTCCCAGATACTGGATTAAAGGTGTAAACCACCTTGTCCAACTCCTAATACTTACTGTAATGAAAAAAAAAAAAATCTAACTTTATAATCTGTCAGTGTCCTATTTCCCCTATCATCTCATAAATGTGTGTGTTCTTTTTTTTGTGTGTATGCTGGAATCTGACTCTGGGCCTTGTACTTGCTGAGCTCATACTCCCACTGAGCTATGCCTCTAGCAGTGGCATTGCTGCATTTTAAATTTTTATTATTTATTTATTCCTTCATTCATTCATGTATTTTCTTGTGGTGCTAAGGGTTGAACTCAGGGTCTCTGTATTATGCTACATCCCTAGATCTTTATTTTTCATTTTGAAACAGGATCTTGCGAAGTTGTACAGCCTAGGCTGGAATTTGGCAGTCCTCCTGTCTGGTTCCCAGAGTTCTGGGGTTGCAAGTATATGCTGCAGTCCCAGCCTGGCTTTTTTTTTTTTTTTTTTCTTGCATTCTTTTTTGTTTGTTTTGTTTTTTGAGAGAGGGTCTCATTGTGTAGTTCAGGCTAGCCTTGAACTCAAAGAGATTCTCCTGCCTCAGCCGTCTGAGTGCTGGGATTACAGGCATTTGCCACCATCCTCAGCCTGCCTTTTTTGCATTCTTAATCTTAGCTCTGAAGTTCTAGAATATGGGGAGAGGAAGAAAGTAAATAAAAATCTGATAGTTACAGACAAGGTTTGTGTCCTCCCTGTCCCAGTCTATCAACTCTCCTGGCTTCTTAAATTTTGAGAGACATTTTCTTAAATTTGTTAAAAATAATTCTGCTTCCGTACACCACCCTTCCTCCAAAAAAAGTGGAGAGGTGGTCTGATCCCTACTTTGGGTAACATACCTGTTATTATTTTATTTCTGGTATTGTTAATTTACTGGCTGTGATTTATGTAAGGTCAGGGTAGCACTGTTTCAGAATTTACATCCTTTGGGGGAAGCACTCTTACAGACATGCTTTTTGTTTCTCATTTGCCTCCTTAGGCTAGTGATAGTTCTTCACGTGAACAGGAGCTGGCCCTTAGATCATATGTGCTGGTTGAGTCTGTCTGCAAGAATCTTCAGACCCTGGCTATGGCAGTTGCTTCTCAGAATGCTGTGTTGTTGGAAGGACCAATAGGATGTGGCAAAACTTCCTTAGTTGAACATTTAGCTGCAATGACAGGTAGATGGAAACCTCCTCAGCTTCTTAAAGTTCAGCTTGGAGATCAGACTGACAGTAAGGTAATTAAGAAATGGCAAGTATTGGTGGATTGATATGCTTGTAAATGTTGTCATTCAAAGATTGTTTTTGCTAAGGGAATATTAGATTAGTTGCAGCTCTTGCTTAGGACTGTTGGGTCAAGCTGCGTAAATCTTGAGTGCATACTTTTCCAGTTGAAGTTTAACAGATTTAATCAAAGGATATATCCTAGGCACCTTAGGTTTCACTCATTACCCTGTTCTCTTTCTGCAGATGCTGTTGGGGATGTATCGCTGCACAGATGTCCCTGGAGAGTTTGTGTGGCAGCCTGGCACCCTGACACAGGCAGCTACAAAAGGCCAATGGATCCTTCTGGAAGATATTGACTATGCCCCATTAGATGTTGTATGTTGTCTTGCTAAAGCATTGCCCTCCTGACTTTCCTTCTTTAAATAGCATTTCCGTCTTTATTTATTTATTTATTTATTTTTGGTGCTGGGGATCAAACTCAAGACCTTGTGGTTGGCAGGCAAGCACTCTAACCACTGAGCTAAATCCCAGCCAGCATTTCCTTCTTTAAATAGCATGTCTAATCTGATTTGAGGTTTTGGATTGGTTGGCTGGGCTCTCATTTATAGAGAATCTGTAAAATTTTGCTTACATTGTTACCTGTAGTGATTGTTGAGTATATAACCAGTTCTGTAGCTTTTCCAAGAATAGCCCTCCTGGAAAACATCTTAACTGTGTCAGGGTTACATCGAGAACTTTCATGATCATTCTTCTGAGCTGTAACAGCTGTGGAATAGTAGGCGGAGAACAAATGAAGGAAAAGATGTGTTCGCATTAAAGAAAAATACAGGATATGTATTTTGGTTTTTAAAAGGACCACTTGTATATGAAATTCAGTCATTGAGTAGTTCGTATTTCTTTTGTATTTTGCAAACTGACCAAAATGTATTTCAGTATTAAGAATTCCTTTGGACAGATTTTCCTGAGATTAGTTTTAATTTTCTTTTAAGGTGAATCCATAAATTAATTGTATATGGACTTTTCCTTCTTGGATAAGAGAGTGAATTGTGCATGTGTAAGTTTAGGGAGATATGAAGTGCAGAGAGAGGCCAAAAATAAGAATATATCAATGATTTTAGAGTGTGATAATGAAAAGTATTCTGGGAATATTGCTCTGGAGAGGGCCTCATAGTTAAATGGTGTAGTTTTATAGTGGATATAGTTTACAGGGTTGTAAACTCAGTTTTCTTGAGAAACCCAGATCCAAGGCTGACTCCTATCTATGAGACTTAACGTTAAAACTAAAATAGAAGTTGCAAGACCAGTTCAAAAGTATTTGTTATCCCCTCCCCCTGACTTTTTTTTTTTTTTAAGTGCACTACTACCCATTTTTTTTAGATAGCACATTATCTTGAAAGTTTTTAGTTTTGTGGATCTTGGGATTAGAACTAAAGAAGCTAGGTGAACATAAGAGATATTGCACTGGGGCCACAATGGAGTTTAGGGGTTTATCCCTATTGAGGACATTTCTGTGGTGACCAAATCCAGATTAAAGACAAAACCGACAATTTCTTAGTTTCCCTTTTGTAGTGATTGATGAACATCAGAAAATTTTTGTGCTTTTGAGTTCCATTTTGTACAAATCATTCTCTTGTAACACATTTGTTTCCAGCCAGTATGTGGCTAAATTGATAAAATTTAAACTTTATTATTATGAAGTTATGTTTATTTAGAAAGTGGGTAGATCCCTTGATTGTTGTATCCAGAACTTCTCGCCTAATAGTTGACCCATTCCCCCTCCTAAGCTTTTTAAATTTTCTTTTTTTTTTTTTGCAGTTGTAAAACTATGGTTTGTTTTTCTGATCTCAACCACAGGATTTATTATGATAGTTTTGATACCTTACCATCTAATGTTAGTGCTTTGGGTTAAGCATTTATAGCATCTATGATAATACAAGCTTCAAACTAATAGATTTATTTTTTAACATTGTTAGAGTTAATATACTGAATATTCTTAGTATTGTAGACATTGTTCTATACTATAGAAATACCTGTTTGTTTTCTTAGTTGCTGGTTCACATGCTTTGTAAACATAAATAATTATTAACTTTAAGTATTCTGGTAGGTTTAAAGACTTACTGCAGGGGTTGGGGATCTAGCTGAAGTGGTAGAATGCTTGCCTAGCAAGTGCGAGGCCTGAGTTCGATCCCCAGCACTAAAAAAAAAAGACTTATTGAAGACTTGAAGGCTCTATAGTAACACCTGACTACCAAGTGTACACTGAGACAAATTGACGAGATTGCATTTTGGAGAGTGTTAAGAAGGAAAAAAACCAACCCAATAAAATACATCTCTTGCCTGAAGAAACTTTAGTATGATTAGGCTAGGTTGTCTGCTTTTCAATTAGTACCCCCATCCCCTTTTAAAATAGTGCTACAGATTGAATCTAGGGCTTACACTCGCTGGGCAAGTGCTGTACCACTTAGCTTGGCCTTGATATATTACCATTTTAAGGTAAAAGATTTATATGATCCGAAGAGAAAACATATTGATGCATTACCATTTTAAGGTGTCTTTTGCATATCTCATTTAAGGTTGTATTCTTTAGTTTCAACTTTTAGAATATCCTGGAGTTGCCCTTGTATTCTCTTGGGCTTCCCTTTTAGCTCTTAGCCATGTATGAAATAATTATGCTTAGAAAAATTAATGTGTGATATTTTATTTGTTTTGTTTTTTGTTTTTTTGGTTTTTTTGTGGTGCCGGGGATCGAACTCAGGGCCTTGTGCTTGCAAGGCAAGCACTCTAATCACTGAGCTAAATCCCCGGCCCAATGTGTGATATTTTAGAACCTTCTTCCTTGGCCTCTGTTCTCACTTTTTTTTAGTTATAAACTTCCCCTATAAACCCGTAACTCCTAGATCCATGTGTCTAATTCACCGGTTTAAAAAAATCTCTACTTGGGCCTGATGGAGTGGTGCGCTTATTATCTCAGCTACTCAGGAGGATGCGTATAATTTTGAGGCCAGCCTAGGCAACATAGCAAGATCCCTGTCCCCACTGTGAAATCCGCTTGGATGTCCCATAACCAGTGCAAGTTTAAGATGTCCCAATTGATACTTGTCTCTCTTAGAATAACATTTTCTGCCCTGTACTCACCAAGCCAGACCCCAGATGCTGCGGTTTTGGGGGGGGGGCGTGTCTATACTGTACTGGCAGTTAAATCCAGGGCCTTTTCCTCTGAGCTGTGTTCTCCTTTCTTTTTAAAAATTTTTGAGACAGGATCTTGCTAAGTTACTTGGGCTGGGCTCGAACTTGAGATCTTCCTGCCTCAGCCTTCCAGAGTGTTGGGATTTAGGAACTTGGTTTCTGCTTACACTTTTAAGACTCAGCAGCAAATATGATTACCTTTGGGGCAGTGTCAGTACTCTGCTTTTGTAGCACTTCCATTCAGTTCTTCACATATCTCTTTGTATACCCCTAGATCATGTCTGTCATGTTGTGTGGTGGTTTGCATGTCTGTTATTTCCCATCAGAATCTAGGCTTTAAAGCCTCTGTCCTGAAATCTTTCTTGGTTCTGGTCCACAGTTGACACTCAGTGAATGCTGGAGAGTAGGTGACTTGGACATTCTCACCTTCATTTGACTCCAGTTTGCTATATGGAGCCTGGAGTTTCGTCTGAGGACATGCCCGTCATTTGGAGAGAGATTGGGGTTTTTTGTGGGTTTTTTTTTTTTTTTTTTTTTTTTTTTTTTTTTTTTTTTTTTTTTTTTTTTTTTTTTTTTTTTTTTTTTTTTTTTTTTTTTTTTTGTGATTTTGAATGTCTTAATGGCTTTATCAGTGGAGTTTTGTGGTTTAGGTTTCTGTGCTGATCCCTCTCTTGGAGAATGGAGAGCTCTTGATTCCTGGCCGCAGTGACTGTGTGAAAGTGGCCCCTGGATTTCAGTTTTTTGCAACCAGGAGGTATGTGCTATTAACCTTTCTGTTCCAACTCTAGAGCCTCATCCTCATTAGTCTGCATGCTAAGTCCAGAATTCCTAGAATAGAGTTCTGTGTTGGCCCACTTCTAGCAAAGTTAGTTGGAACTGATGACAGATCCACCTTTCTCATTTTTGATTATTTTTAACAAAGATGATTTAGAAGAGTTTTTTCTTTTAAACACAAGTAGCCACTTGAAAATATTTTATCTTGTTTTCATATTTTCAGAAATGAGAGGTGAGACTGTTAGATAGCCCTGAGTCTGGATCCTAATATTTAGTACCTGTGTATACCTTGCCTGTCTAGGTATGATGGGCTGATTATTCCTACTTTAAATCATGTCTGTATAAAGATTAAGTGAAATGACTTGCATTAAAGACTTGTCATGTGGTAAATATAGTTAATGGCTCATCATGATTGTGGTGAAGATAATATGTAGAGTTCAAGCAATTAAAAGACTTAACTGATGAGACAGGAGGATTGCAAGTTTGAGACCAGCCTGAACAACTTAGAGAGACCCTGTATCAAGACAAAAATTAAAAGAGGTTCGGTGGTTAGAGTGTTTGGTTAGCATGTGCAAGGCCTTGAGTTTAATCCTCAGTACCATACATACACGCACAAGAAAAACCAAAACAACAACAAAAAAACCTTAACTGAATATAAGCATGAAGAAAGGAATAAAACTTGAGCAATTTGGTATATGTCTCAGTCTGCCTTTTATAATAAGCAGAAGGTAACAGTTTTCATACTGCCCTTCTATCTGTATATAGCTTCTTCAAGGTATTAAATTGCCCGTGAGTGAAACTAATATCATATATTTAGTGATTATATTAGTATTTACTTCAGTTTTCCTTTTTTATGGTACTGGAAATCTAACCTAGGTCCTTGAACATGGTACGCAAGTACCCCATCACCGAGCTACATGCTCAGTGAACTTTTACGGGTTTTTAAAAATAAATTGTTTTCTTCAACCCTTTTATTCTTTTTTTTAGTGGGGAATTGGTACAAGTACATACTACATCTTAATTCTTTTTTTTTTAATCCCCTTTCCCTTTCCCCTACCTCCATGTATCTCTTGATTTTTTTTTTTTTAATATACATGTGTGCAACACATAATGTTTACATTCCTTGTATGGAGTTGGAACACATACATAACAATAACACTTTTTTCTTTTCTTTTCTTTTTTTTTTTTTTTTTTTTTTTTTTTTTTTTTTTTTTTTTTTTTTTTTTTTTTTTTTTTTTTTTTGAGGTGTAATCTTGGCATGTAGTTCAGGTTGGCCTTGAACTCACTAAGCAGTCCGGCTGGCCTCAAAATTGTAGCGATCTGAGTGCTGGGATTATAGGCATGTACCATCACACCTGGCACATAACACATTTTAATTCCTTTTTCCATCCCCTTTCCCTCCCCTCCCTTCTCTTGGTCCCCTTCTCCTTTGAGAAAGGTCTATCTTCCTACTTCCTATTATCTATTTTTTTCTCTTTATTTATCCTTTGGGTTTCTCATATAAGAGAAAGTATGTGATATGTAAGCTTGTGTGTCTGATGTATTTCACTTAACATTACGGTCTCAAGGTATGTCCATTTTCCTATAAATGACTTCAGTTTATCTTTATGGTAGAGTAGTACTACATTGTTTCAAGCCTATAACTTTTATTAGACCTTTATTTTTATTTACAGAGATAATGAAATTCTTCCTTGCTGGATTTGTATATCTCTCAACATAGTCCGGAGATATTGAGGAAGGATGTTTAGCAAACTTGAGATTAGGCAGATTTCAGCTTTCAACTCTGTGTTTTGTAGTCATAATTGAGTGAACAGGGGACATTACTGTCCTTCTCTTCCTTATATAGTAGAAGAAAATTATGATACGTTTTCCCTCAGGACAGTTCTGAGCATTAAATGGCTTGTATGTAATCATGTACGTTGTCCAGGGTGGTATGTGTTTAGTGTATATTTCTTCTTTACTTGGCTTCTCTTTCTAGAAATTTTTAATAATTTCAGGCACCGTAGTTTCTGTTAACAAGCAGTGAATTTATTATTAGTGCTATAGAACTTGGAGTATGTTTTCCTGAAGTTAATGTATGCTTTAAGGAAAAACTTCATTGAGATCAAAACATCGTATGGAGTCATTTGCAGTGATATGAAAATAACTTTGTTAAACCTCTATCTAGCCTTCCTTGGAACAGAGATGAATATAGGTCAACTGTTGGACTTTGATTTGTCATCTGCCCTGTAAGCCTAACAGAGTAGTAGTATCTGGCATCAGAGGGCATGATGAGTGTTCTTAAACGAGGTAATGTATAGCAGATAATAACAAGGGAGGTACATAACCCTACTCCCTGGTTGTGTCATCGTTGTTGTAATTTTTGTTGGTTTTTTTTTTTTTTTTTTTTTTTTTTTTTTTTTTTTTTTTTTTTTTTTTTTTTTTTTTTTTTTTTTTTTTTTTTTTTTTTTTTTTTTTTGCTGGGGATTGAACTCAGGACCTTGCGCTTGCTAGGCAAGTGCTCTACCACTTGTGCTAAATACCCTACCCCCATCTGTGATTTTGCTTTCCGTGGCTTTAGTTACTCAGTAGTCAGTGGGATCTGAAAATATTGAACAGAAAATTCCAGAAATAAAAAATGTGAAACTTTAAAGTAAATTCTGCCCCCCAATACTGAGTATTGAACCCAGAGCCTTGCAGAGCCTTCCAGGTTTTTTGAGACCTGGTCTTGGTAAATTGTCCAGCCTGCCCTTGAACTTGTCATCTTCCTCCCTCAGCTTCCCAAGTAGCTGGGATTACAGGTGTATGTCACCATGTCTTGCCTTAATTTTTTAAAGAACGCTATTTAGAATCCTTTTTTTTTTCCTTCGGTGCTGGGGCTCAAACTCAGGGCCTTGTGCCTGCAAGGCAAGCACTCTAACCACTTGTGCTAAATCCCCAGCCCCTAAAGAATGGTATTTAGTTGTTCTGTTTTACAACTAGTTATTGTGCTTAATTTCTTACTGTGTCAAATTTATGAATTAAACTTTACCACAGGAGTGTATAGGAATACTGTCTGGTTTTGATATCTGCTATAAGTTTTGAAAAGTATGCCCAAGGATAAGGCAGATCTACTGTAATTCAAGACCAAAATTGAATATTTTATGTGATTTTTTTTTTTGTTTGTTTGTTTTTTAATCTTGAAACGTAGACTTTTAAGCTGTGGAGGAAGTTGGTATCGGCCATTAAATAGTCATGCTACTTTGCTAGACAAATATTGGACCAAAATTCACCTGGATAAGCTGAATAAGAAAGAACTGAGCGAGGTAAGTGATACTAGAAAGTATCAATGCTTTCCTTTTTTATTTTTTATTGTGAAAAGTTTCCCCCAAAAGAGGAAATAGTGCAAGTTGAGCATCCTTAATCTAAAAATTAAGATCCAAAATGCTCCAAAATCTAAAACTTTTTGAGTACCAACCTGATATCACAAGTGGAAAATGCCACACCTGACCTTATGTAGTAGGCTATAGCCAAAATACAGATACACTAAAAATACTGCATAAGATTATCTTTAGATATATTTGAAACATAAATGAATTTCACGTTTAGACCTAACTTCCCTCCCGAAGTATCTCATATGTACCTGTAGATATTTCAGAATTTAAAAAAAATCTAAAATCTGAAACACTTCTAGTTCCTTCCAAGTATTTTGGATACAGGTTGTTCAACCTGTATAATGAACCACGAAGCACTTGTCAACCTAAATTTAATACTGTATGTGCTAATAACATTTTACTTTATTTGCTTTATGTTTTTATGCCAATGCATTTGGAAGAGAATCCACTTCACCCCTAAGTTCTTCAGGATGCATCTCTAAATATTTAAGGGCATTTTCACATATAACCACAATAACATTATTATACGCAGCAAAATGAACAATAATTCTTTAGTACCATTTAATTCTTAGACTATTAGAACATATGGTCTAAGGATCTTAGATTTTCCTGGTTTTCCTATGGGATTTATTTACTCTGTTGACTTATGACATTTACATTGAACAACTTAACACACATTTTCTAGGCATCAAGAAAAAGGTGAATTATTGTATAGATTTTGTATATTGATTCAGTTTGTAGTATTGCCGGGTACCCTAGATCAATAAGAGATACTCTTCTTTTTACATTGCTCACCTCCTTCTTTCCTTGTGTCTGCTTCCTCACTAAGAATGTTCCCATGTTCTAGCACCTCTTCTGGGAGACAATACCTTACAGATAAGGCATTGTCATTGGTCATTCAGATAGGAAAGGGAGGCTTTGCTCTTTTTTGGCGTAAGTTTGTAGGTAAATATGACATGAGACAATGTGTATGTGTGTGTATGTTGCTGGAGATCAAATCCACGGCCTCACTCATGCCAGACAAACGTCCCACCCCAGCCTCAAATATTTTTTTCCAGCATTTTATTTTTTGGGGGGTGTGTGTGTACGTGCGCATGCTAGGGATCAAACTCAGGGCCACTGAGCTAAGTCCCAGCATTTTCCAGCATTTTAGCTGTGTGTTAGCAGAGGGGTTCTCATGGTATCTGTTTGCCATATTTGCTGAGAAAAGGTTTATTATTGTAATCAAGGAACAAAGCCTTTCCCTGGCAATTCGGTTTGGAATTATGTTTCTTACCTCACTCTAGGCTGTGGTTGTCTTTTTCTGTGTTCTGGTGTGCCCTTCTCTTCACATCAGTTTGGTTCCTCAGTCATAAACTCCTTCAGTAACTTACCTTTAAGTCCTAATCATCTATCTATGCACAATTGCCACATTGTAATACTATGCTTGTTGTATTGCTGTCATAATGTAGCACCTCTTTTGTAGTTGTACACATTTAGATGTTTAGTTTTTAAACTTAAATTTAGCAGTGTATTATATAGATGTGATTTATTGAGGATTGAGAAGACAAAGTATTTGACAGCTGCTCTTTTCTTACTCAGTGTCTTCTTGAAGGACATCATTCTTCTTTGTATTGCCAATATGAGCAGTAGTAAGTCATTTTGCTCCTGAAGTCAACAGGAGCCTTTACTCCCTCATGTGACGTCATACATAGTTGACTTACTTTTGGGCTTCCAGACTTAGGAATAAAAATCCTAAAAGCACCTCTCTGAATAAACACCCCATGACTAAAACTCTTAGGTGCATACTTAGGAGATTTTTTTTCTCCTATGTTGAATTCATAGGGAGCATAAAAACTATTTTTTTTCTTCCTTTTTTTCTTGGTGCTGGGGATCAAACTCAGGGCCTTGTGCTTTCAAGGCAAGTGCTCTAACCACTGAGATAAATCCCCAGCTCCCAAGGAACTATATTTCTGTTGCCAACCGCAGATGTCTTATTCTTAGAAAGATGTGTCTTTGACTTCTTGCTAAAATATCAAACTGAACGAAGAATGGTGGCTTACTCCTCCAGTCTCACCCCTGGGGAGCCTGAGGCAGGAGGATCACTGAGAGTTGGAGGCCAGCCTGGGCTGCATACTGAGTTCAAGGCCAGCCCGAAATACAAAGTGAGACCCTGTCTCAAAAAACAAAACAATGAAACTGTACCTCAATAAATGAGTTGAGTGCATCTCAACTCACCCCTGGCATTTTCTCAAGCCTAGTTTCCCCCATATATTAAGAATGTGCCTGATGGTCTCCAGTGTCTTAAGTGCTCTACTTTCTCTGCTGGCAGTGTCTGCTCACATCCCAAGTAACACTTAACAGGCTCATCTGCTCTCTGAAACCTTGAGTCTTTCAAACAGTGCTGACTGCATTGTCATTTGTGCTGCAAGTTTGCTTCTTGGTCCAGCTGACTTGTTTTGTTTTTTGGGGTTTTTTTTTTTTTTTGAGATAAGTTCTTGATATGTATTCAGGCTGGCCTTGAGCACGCTATGTAGTCCAGGCTGGCTTTGAACTCACGGTGATCCTCCTGCCTGTGCCTCCTGAGTGCTGGGATCACAGGCCTGCACCACCATGCCTGGCAACTGAGACTTCTTGAGGGGAGCTCTATTCCTCATTTATTTCCCCATCCTTGGAACAATGTCCGATTCAAAATAGGTATCTAATAAATGCTTACTGAAGGAAAGAATTTCTGAAATACATATTGAATTGGTAATAGAGCCTTTTCAGATTAGTTTTAGGTGTTATTGTGTTTAATTTTTGCTATTTACGCTAATACAGAAAACTATGTTCTTGGCTATGGTACAAAAATGACTGCTTAGTGAATACACAAAAATCTTTTTTATTCTGTATGTGGTGACACACACCTATAATCTCAGCACTCTGGGAGGCTGAGGCAGAAAGATTGCATGTTTGAGCCCAGCCAGGGTAATTCAGTGATTTAGCAAGACCCTGATAAAAAAAAAATTTAAAAGGGGCTAGCAGCCCTGTGTTGAATCCCCAAAACAGCCCCCCAAATAAAAATAAAATTAATAATAATAAACTTTCCTATTCAGAATCTTTTTAAATAGTTGAGTTTTTGCCAAAGTAGTAAAGTCAATAATTTTTTTTTTTTTCATTTTTGAGTGTTGGGTTGAATTTGGGGCCTCTCACACACTAACTACGTACTGTACTACTGCTGAGGTACCCCTTACAGAGTTTTTTCCCAAGTAAAATTAGCTCTGCCCCTCCCTCCCGTTATAAATAGAACATATGCTCATGTAATGGCATCCTTACTTGGCAGTAAACAGAAGTGACTACTGACAGGTATGGTAATATCTAGATGAATTTCAAAGATGTGCTAAGTAGGAGAAGCCAAAGTACAAACCGTATAATCCTGTGTAAATGATAGATTTAAAAGACAAAATGTCGGGGCTGGGAGTCAGATTCATGATTCTCTGGAGTGAGGTGTGCAGAAGAGATTGATTATAAAGGGGGTCAAAGAAACTTTACTTTGAGAGTGATAGGCCTTTGCATTTCCTGCCACTTAAAAAAAAAATTTTTTTTTTTTTTTTGAGACAGAGTCTTGCTAAGTTTCCCAGGCTGAGCTCAAACTTGTGATCCTCTTGCCTCAGCTTCCCAGAGTGCTGGGATTACAGGTGTGCATCACTATGCATGGCAAAATTGTTTGTGATAGTGTTTACATGTTTATGTGTGTTACCTTAACATGTATTACAGTATACCGCAATAAAACTGACATATGAAAAATAAATTTAAGGCTACCTAAATTTTGTTATTGCTAAAATTTAATATTTAGATAATATTATGCCTAAATATGTGACTAATTTTGGAAATGTTGCCTCTATACACAAAAATGCATATTCTATATTTGAAAAATTTATTAAATTGAATTTGAGTTTGGTGTGGTGGCACATACCTGTAATTCTAACACTGTGGAAGGCTGAAGCAGGAGGATTGAAAGTTTGAATCCATAGTGACTTCTCAAGACCCTGTCTCAAAACAGTAGAAAAAAGATGTAGCTTGATGCACAGGCCCTGGGTTCTGTCACCAGTACACCCCCAGAAAAAGAAGTTCTTGATTTTATTATTCTTTCTCTATTTTTCCACGTCTGAAATATATGTGTTTATACAGTGTTTACTGTAAAGTTCTTCTGTAAAAAACAAAATCTGTAAGATCTACTTGGGATGATACTGTAAGGCCTTTAGTTTTATATCTTTTGTGTTTATGTGTATATTACATAAACTGTGTATAAACATGTATATGTGGATATTACATATGCAAATTGGAATCACAATATATAATACTTCTTTTCTAGGTAATTTAAATGTTAGATAGTTAAGAATTTCTAATAGATACATAATTCTTTACCTTTTCAAACAGACTTGATCAAAGCTATCAAATCTTTGGAACCAATATTATGAATATGAAGTATTATATACTGCAGTAATTTATAATATCTCTTGATGTGAATTGGACTGAGTATTGCGTTTTAAATTCCATTTTTTACCTTTTAAATTGTTTGGTTTTTTTTTTTTTTTTTTTTTTTTTTTTTTTTTTTTTTTTTTTTTTTTTTTTTTTTTTTTTTTTTTTTTTTTTTTTTTTTTTTTTTTTTTTTTTTTTTTTTTTTTTTTTTTTTTTTTTTTTTTTTGGTGCCAGGGATTGAACTGAGGGCTGTGTGCTTGCTAGGCAAGCACTCTAACCACTGAGCTAAATCCCCAGCCCCTTGATGTGCTTTTAAAATTATTATTATTTTTTTTTGTTTTTATTTTTTTACTAGTACATGTTTGTTTGCTTGTTTTGTTATATTTGGTTTTCTGAGACAGAGTCTTGCTATGTAGTTCAACTTGGCCTCAAATTCATCCTGTCTCAGCCTCCCAAGTGCTGGGATTACAGGCATGTGCCACCGAGCCTGGCTATTAGTACATGCTTGTAATACATAATGATTATTCCTCTTGTTGGTATATGTACATAACACATTTTAATTGTTTTTTTCATCTCCTTCCTCTCCCCTCCCTTCTTTCTCCGTCTGTCTCTTGGTCTGAAAATGTACTCTTTAAGTTTCTTCAAAACTGCTTTTAATTTGCTGTTTTGTTTTTAAAAATTGAGTTGTATTGAATTTTTTTTGGTAGTGCTGGGGATTTAATTTGGGGATTTGGCACTAAGCTACATCTCTAGCCCTTCCAGCCGCACCTCCACCCCAATTTAATTTGAGACAGGGTCTCACTAAGTGGCTTACTCTCAGCCTGAACTTTTGATCATCTTGTCTCAGTCTCCCAGAGTCTGAGATTATAAGTGTGCGCCACCACGCCAGCTTCTATCTAATTTGCTTTTGACTGAGAAGTTATATAATAAATCTTACTAGACAAACTAAAAAATACCTGAAGAATTCTTCAATGGGTTAATTCCTTGGTTTTGAATAAATATGTTCCCTTTCTTGATTGCCGGGGATTAATCACAGGCCAGGCGAGTGGGCTGCTACTTGCCTCCAGCCCAGATGTGTATGTTTTGATTGCTTGGAGACTCTTATCATCTGACATCTACTCCCTAAGCTGTCATTACGTAACTTGAGTTCTGGGTAGGAAAAAAGTCATGTCATTTGAATGGAGTGAATGAGTAGGAACAGGGGTAGGTAAGAGTGCAAGTTCTTATGCTAATGAAGATTACAAATTTCATAGAGAAATCCATTATTGGGGCGTGACTAGTGTCTGTTAGCAACATTTTATGTATATCTTTTGGTTGTTTTTTTGTAGTGCTTCATTTGAACTCAGAGCCTTGTGCATGCTAGTCGAATGTTTGATGCTAAGCTGTATCCCAGCTTATGTGGAACTTTTCAGAATCATGGTACTTAGTACTAAATTTTTTCTTCCTTCTGCCAGGTTCTTCAGAACAGATATCCCAGCCTGTTGGCAGCAGCTGATCACCTGCTCGACATCTATGTCCAACTTTCTGGAGAGAAACATCACTCACAGAATGCAAGTTCTGTTGGATGGGAACAGGCACCCGAGGAAGTTTTAGAAGCCGGAAGAGAAAACAAAAGACTAGTCCTTGAGGGAAGAGAATTGTCTCTAAGGTACTGTATTACATTCTCTTTTGAATTGATACTTTAGAATCTGCTTCCCTGAAAAGTTCTTACTGGCTAAAACTAATGGTTATGACACATTTTGAAATTAAACTTCTGGGTTGTTTTATGGGTTTAGATCTCCTTTTTAGATCTGTAGTTACTGACTGGGAAAGCTTGGTAAAGGTCAAGTTTCTCTTAGCTTTAAAAAAGTCTTTTATAGAAAAGTCTGGAAATAGTTAACATTGTCTCACTGGATGTCCTTTCTTGACTCATCAGGTCTTAGGATAAGATTTCTTGGAGTTTGCTCTGGGTGATGAGTTCTGTGCCTTAGCTCCCCATTGTCAGTGCTTGACTTGGTTTTTGAGAAGTGAGTGTTAAGAATGAACAACTCTTATTTTTGTCTGAGTTTGTTGCTTCCGTACATTCTTACCTGTCATGCATGGGGGAGACATGAGAGATAGTTGACTTCCTGGTAAGGGTGAGGACAAATCTCTAATACTTTTAATTTTTCATGTTGACAAAGTAAAGGGGACACTTAGCTATAAGGTGTTCCCAAACTTGTGGTCCCTATGAGCTCTGGTGTCTTTGGCCTATGATTCTTTTATTTCTTAGTTTTCTTTCTTTTTCTTCTTTAAAGGGATCTACTGAATTGGTGTAATAGGATTGCTCATAGCTTTGACAGTTCATCTTCATCAGCATCATTACATATTTTTCAAGAGGTAAGATACAGTTCTCCTGTCAGTAATCTCTTTACTCCTTAAGTTGTTGATTTCCCTCTTGTATCTTGGTTGCTATCACTTTTTTATTTTCTTTTTTTGGTCTAAGTATGGTTTTGTTTATATATGGCACTGGAGATTGAACCAGGGTCCTGTGCATGCTAGGCAAGTGCTCTACCATTGAGCCACATCCCCAGCCCTTTTTATTTTATTTTGGGCAAGTTGCCCACTCTGGCCTCGCACTTGTGATCTTCTTGCCTCAGCCTCCTGAATAGCTGGGATTGCAGGCATGCGCCACCACACCCGGCTAAGTATGGTTTATTATCCTTAGCTAGTTAAAACTGAACTGAAGTTGTCTTAAAACTTTTTAAAACAAATCGTTACTTCTTTCAAAAGAAGTATAGTTTGAGATAGAGTAAAACATAGCGAAATTAAAAAGCAGTATGATAAAACAGTGTTTCTAAGATACATCCTATTTATTCCTATGTATAATTTCTCAGCCTGTTTGATAATTTGTATTTGTCTGATTCCTGTATTTAACCTTAGTAGAACTTTTTAATTTCAGAGAAATGTGTAGGAATTACGAAGAATGACTGCAAGAAGAAATATGTTGTGTGGGAGGGAAGTTCTATTGAAGTATAGCTTTGCCAAATTCCGTGAGAACAAAGTGAGATTTTATTTCTGCGTGCCTGAGAATAAAAGTGGTGCTCCTGGAAGATCTGTGGGATTTTACTACATGAACCAGTTTTGAGTGTAAAGTGCTGTGGTTTTTGTCAGCTGGGGTTGAGCAGAGAACAGTGACCCAATTTGGTTTGCAATATCTCTTTATGTATGGTAACATTACGTTGAGAGAAATTTCCTTTGGAGTGCACACTTGTGCTACGCTGAACCCTGAAATGCTGTGTGGTATTCTTGTTCATCATTTTCAAGTGAACTGTCTCATTTCATACATTTCTTATCTCTTGCCCATAACCTTATTTCATATGTTTCTAATAACGTTCATAGGACTCCTTTTACTTCTGTTATAGAATTTTATTGTTTGAGTATATGTGCATGAGTGTGTGCATAAAGCCACTTTATTAGCTGGCCACAGTGGCCCACACTTGTATTTCTAGCTACTTAGGAGGCTGAGGTAGAAGGATCGATTTAACCCAGGAATTTGGAGCCTACCTGTACAACACAGCAGAGCCTGTCTCTTCAAAATCGACAGTAAAAACTTTATTGAGATATAATCCACAATCCAGAATTTACCCTTTTAAAGTGTACAGTTCAGTTTTTTGTTCTGTTTTGTTTTGGTGCAAGGGATTGAACTCAGAGCAGTTCAGTTTTTTTGTTTTTTTTTATGTGATTCCTATCTCCACAGCCTCCAAGAGTGCACTTATCTACCCAGCATATTTTCATGGTTACTGCATATTGTAACATGAATGAATGCTTCATTCTTTTTTAGGTGGAATAATTTTCCATTGTATTCATATGCAACATTTTGTTTTTCCATTATTAATCTGTTGATAGACATCTGTGTTGTTTCCACCTTTTGGCTATGGTGAATAATGCTACTGTGAACATTTATGTAAAGAAGTTGTTTTAGTTACTTTTCTCTCGTTCTTGGGACAGAATACCCGACACCCAAAGTTAGGGGAAGAAAGGTTTATTAGCTCACAGTTTGTAGAGGTTTCAGTCTATAGTCCACTGGGTCCGAGGCAGGGCGGCATGGCAGACTGGCAGCAAAGTAAAGTGAGGAATACAAGGAATGTAGGCAAGGAATGCAAGCAAGCAATGCAAACAAGAAGCTAATTAGCTTCTTCCTGTATCTTTTATCTAGGCTACCTGTCTTTAGGGTGGGCAGCACTCCCACCCTCAATCTTAATACCCCTAATCCTAGTTTCACATCCTTGATCCCAGCAGAACCATGCCAAACCAATCAATGGATTAATTTAGTGACCACACACTTTAGATCCAGCTATCTCTTACCACATGAGGCTTTGGGGGGACACCTAGACACAAACCATAACAGAAGTAATATATATGTACTGTTGAAAATGTGAAAATAGTAAGCCAAAATTGATAAAGCATACTTCCACATCCAAAGATTGCCTGGCACTGTTAACACCCTAATGTTTATCCTAGGTCTTTTTCTATGCGTGGAGTTCAGAATCCCCTTCAAACATAATACATTGTTGAAGACATTAGGCCATTCATTTTAAGCAGTGTTTCACCATTTGGCTTTCTATGGTTCTTTCTATAGTGCTCTGTCACTAACTGGTGTCTTACAGTTAATTTGGTATAATACGGACACTTCTCAGTGTGAGCTTATACTCCACAGGCTTAAGGGCTCAGTCCTCCCCAAAACTGTGCTCACTTCCAGAACTCAGCTGCAAGTCTGTGGAAGGAACACACACAGTTACAGCGTGTGGTATGGATTTGGGGATACCTATGACTCCCCTGAGAATCAATAATTGGGTAGAGTGACTTACAGAACTTACTGAAAGCAGTATACTTTCAATTAGTTTTATTATACAGGCTACATTTCAGGGATATGCAAATGAAAGGTGCATGGGGCAAAGTCTTAAAGAGGGTCTGAAGTGGAAGAGCTTCTATTCTTACAGAGTCAGGGTGTGCCAGCCTCCTGGGGGCATCATTATGTTTATCAGCCAGGAAGCTCTCCATGCTTTGGGGGGTCCACAATTTAATTGGGATCTTACTGCCATTGCTCATAATTTTAAACTCAGTCTCCAGTTTCTCTCCCCTGCTCAGAGGTTAGGCATAGGGCTGAAAATTTCAACCCTCCTGTTAGACCGGTCTTTCTGACATGGCCGGCCCCTCCCTTGCAAGGCTCTAAGGGCCTCCTGTGAGTTACTACTGTTAGAATTAACTCAGGTGTTGTCCAAAAAGACCTCTTGTCAATAACAGAAATGAGTATCACCTGGGTAATTTGGTTTTTGTTTTGTTTTAAGCTGTATCCCAAGAACTGGGGACACAAACAAAATGGACATAGAGTGTATAGTATAGCTAGCCATATATCTACATAGATATATATGTATGTACTTTTGGATATATGTATATATCCTCAGCCCTATCCTGAATTTTGAGACAGAGTTTGATTCAGTTGCCCAAGCTGAGCTCAAACTTGCAATCCTCTTGCTTCAGTCTCCCAGAATGCTGTGAGTACAGGCATGTGCCACCACACCTGGCTGACATTTTTATTACAGTACAGTAATGGTGTCCTTGACATTATTTTATCCTTTGTATCAGCTTTAAATAGAAGTTTAAAGGAGTACTTCAGGGATTCAAGTTTAATTTTGGGGAGGCAGAATCCATTTTTAGTGATTTGATTCTGTTCTGTTCTTTTTCTTTTGTTTTGGCAGGACTGGGAATTAAACCCAGGGGATCATGCATGCCAGGCAAACAGTTTGTTTTTCTGGGTGCTGGGGATCGAACTCAGAGCCTTATGCTTGCTGTACAGGCGCTGTACCACTGAGCTAAATCCCCAACTCCAAAGAAACAGTTTACCATTGAATTAAAACCTCTTTTTAAAATTTGATTTTGAGCTAGACATGGTGGCATGTGTGTCTGGAATCCCAGCAGTCTTGGAGGTTGAGGCAGAAGGATCACAAGTTTGAACCTGGCGTGGGTAACTTAGCAACTTAGTGAGATCCTATTTAAAAAAAAAAAATAAAAAAAAAACAGGTTGAGGATGTAGCTTAGTGGGGTTCAATCCCAGTATCGCAAAAGAAAAAAAATTGTTTTAATTTTGGGACAAGGTCTCACTAAGTTTCCCAGGCTGTCTTGACGTTGTGATCTTCTCTTCATCATCCCATGTATCTGAGATTACAGGTGTGTGCTAACCGCACCTGGCTTATTTTTGGTGGTACTTTGTATTTCATTACATTGGAGGACAGGACTGTGGGCCTACCGGTTGTCACTAATGTTGAGTGCTAGGCTAGCATAATGAACCAGTGGTCCTTCTGTTGCACACTGTGTGTTTCCCCTTCTGCTAGAGGCAATGTTTGGTCTTCTGTCAGCATTGACAGTTTATCCCATGAACTGGAGGTGATTTTTGTTTATTTCTAATTTAACTAATATTTCAGTAATAAATCTGCATATTCTCTGTCTCCGTTACATTAAAGACCCCTGTCCAGAATTGCACCTTATTGGCATTGCATTCAGTCCTGCAGAAATGTTTCATCTGGATTTTATATTCTCTCTCTTCAGACCATGATAGTGATGCTCTGGGACTAATGTATTATTTTTTATATCTGTTGGCATTTACCTTGGTTATTTTAATAGGCTCTGGACTGTTTCACAGCAATGCTTTCTGAACATACAAGCAAACTGAAAATTGCAGAAATTATTGGAAGCAAGTTGAATATTTCTAAGAAAAAGGTATGTGGTGCTTGCTTTACTTCCCTGTAGAAAGAATATAGCTTGCTTGCTGGTCTTTGGTCCTTTCCTAGGATGGCTTTGCAGTCTCGTTATTGTCTGTCATGGACATAAATCTTACAGTATCCCCCAGCTAAGTATGTAGTTCTCCATGTGCTCTTCATTCTTAAGGTGAGCTTCCTTTTGTACTTTGTCATGTATACTGTACTCTCTAGTGCTTTAATGACCATTTTATTTTGTAGGTTATAGAGTCAGGACTGCAACTATATATTAGTGACATCTTGGTCTGTAGTGTAGTGCACATATTTTTTCTTGTTTTTAACTTCTTGTATGAATAGCTTCAAACATCAGAAAAGTTGAAAATAATAGTACCAGTGAATATCAGTATATTAACTATGTAGGTATATCACTGATGCTGTTAATATTGTGCCATTATTATTTCATATCAAAGTATTTTTGAGGTGCTGATGATATAACTCAGTGGTCTAGTGCATTCTTAGTATGTACAAGGTCCTGGATTCTATTCTGTGGCACCACAGAAAAAATATTTTTGGGAGAGAAAACTCTACAGTGGTATTGATGTGTTTGGTGACTCAGGAAATGTCTGGGACTCATCTCGAGACAGGTAGCAGGCATTCCTACTTGAATGATGACCAGAAAGCTTTATGTCAAGAATTGAAATAACAGCTGTTTCTTAGGTTTGTGAAGTAGTTGGGAAGGTTTGGGCTGCAGGTGATAGAACACACTAGTGAAAGGGACTTAACATGTTCCTACTGGCTTGAACTGCTGGTGGTATATGCATAACTGTCTCTTTATGTGTGTGCCACCGGTGGTTCAATCCAGCGGGAATGTAACAAGTTCAAATCAAGAGCTGCCCAGCAGCGAGATGTATGAATTATGGGCCCGTTGTCAACGTTTTAATATGATTAATATATTGGTGCCTATATTAATCATATAATCAAGAAGAATGAAACCATCACGATTGGCTTAGATTGATCAATATTTACCACCTTTGGTTGGGAGGGGCTTACCTTCCCTGAGTAGTTTGCCACTTTCACTCTTGTTCCACGCCTGAACAGAATCTGAGTTGAGTTTGTGACAAAGGAAGTGACGAATAGCTGTTGGATAAACCGCCAGATGCATCTGCCACAGTTTCTTTTTGTGCTTTCGCTATAGTCAGATGAACCATTGTTCCCTGCACTGTTAGAAATTTAAAGCAATGAAAAGCGTAGTTGAAGAAAAATGTGCTTTTTTTTTAATATGTTAGGAGTAGAATTTTTTTAAATGTCACCATCTTCATAGCACATATAGGCAGAACCTTACTTAAGTGAATTAAAAAGTACCATTTCAAGGAAATACAATCAGTGTTTTTTAAAAAAATTATAAAATTGACAGATTAAAAACAATCCTAACTTTGATTGATAGCTAATGCATATCTTGGAAGTAGAGTGTTTCTTGGTAGAGGACTAATTAGTTGAGCAAAGTAAGCCTGTGAATAAGAAAATATTCAGAGAAGATTCAGAATTTTTACTCAGTTTCAATCTTTCCCTAACAGGCTGAGTTCTTCTGTCAGCTTTATAAACCAGAAATTGTGATCAATGAATTAGATGTGCAAGTAGGTCGTGTGCGGCTTCTTCGGAAACAAAGTGACGCCGTTCACATACAAAAGTAAGTTGGAGTTCTAAACTTACCCATGTGTGTAGTCTTCAGGAGCTTGGTAGAAGATCTACTCCAGCCCTTATCCCTGATCAGAACATGTCCTTGAACTGTGATTATTTTTCCAGTGTGTTTTGTAGTACGGAGCAGTGGTTTCCCAAGGTGTATTTTGTGAGACCATATTCATAGGTGAAGGAAGTGATGAAGGCCATTAGTGTAGGAAACTTGGGATTAGCCAAGTTGAATCTGATTTTACTCACTGTAGTGTAATCAGTGAAGACTCAATTAGAAGTCAGGTTCTAACACTAATCTGTAAAGTCCTTGAAGGCTGGGATTATATGTGTTTCCAAGCTCTAGGAATAAACATGCCAGATGTCTGACATTGTGCTAAGGCCTTTGCATTTGGTTTTTCATATAATGGTTCTAATAATTCCATGAATGAGTATTGTCAGTGCCTTAGACTGCCATGACAAGTTACCACAAACTTGTTGACTTTAAACAGTACAGGGGCTGGGGATTTAGCTCGGTGGTTAGAGTGCTTGCCTTGCAAGCGCAATGCCCTGAGTTCGATCCCCAGCACCAAAAAAAAAAAAAAACAAAAACAAAAAACAAAAAAAACCAGTACATGTTATTCTCGCTCAGTTCTTGAGGCCAGAAGTCTGAAATCAAGATGTTGACAGGACCATGTTTCCTCCCAAGGTCTGAGGACGAATTCTTGAGTTTTTTCCTGGTTTCTTTTGGCTCCCAGCAGCTTTGATTTTCCTTGGTTTACAGTTATCTCCTTCTAGTCTCTGTCTTCATCTCCGTGGTCACATGGCCTTCTCTGTGTATGTGTCTCCAAATCTTCCTCTTATAAGGATACCTACCAGATACTGGTTTTAAGGCCCAATGTAGTGTGACCTTCCATTGATTAAATCTGCAGAGATCTTATTTCAAAATGAAGTCACATTCACAGGTTCTCAGTAGACTAAATTTTTGGGTAAGACTATTAACCCATTACAACTAGGGTGATTATCTACATTTTACAGGTGAGGAAACTGAGGTTAAAGCTAGTGAAGTAATTTGCTGAAGATACATAATTATTAGGACAAATAATGTCTTACTGATGTTTGAGTCTCCAGAGCCTAGCACTTTATGTGGTATATGACTATTCAGTGTTTGCAGAATCAATTAGTTTTATAATTCATATAAGAATATGTATTGTAGTACCAAGACAGTTTCTCTGGGCTGTTATCTCATTCTTGTTTCTTTTTTTTTGTTTTGTTTTTTGGTGCTGGGGATCAAACTCAGGGCCTTGTGCTCGCAAGGCAAGCATGCTAACTACTGAGCAAAATCCCCAGCTCATTCTTGTTTCTTGAACTTGGAAAATTTGATTATTTAAAGTACTCTCAGAAAAGCTTGTGGACTGGCTTTTTTTTAATGTTTTGTTTGTTGCTGGGGATTGAACTTGGGGTATACTAAATTCCTTTTTCCTGTTCCTAGGGAGAAGCTCACTTTTGCTGCTACACGGCCTTCTTCTGTTCTCATTGAGCAGCTTGCAGTGTGTGTCAGCAAAGGGGAGCCTGTACTGTTGGTGGGAGAGACTGGAACTGGCAAAACCTCTGCTGTCCAGTACTTAGCTTACATTACAGGTAACTCCTGGGAAATGCCTCCAGACATTTCACACTGGCTTTTTTTTTTTTTTAATTAACTGTAATTCTGCAGACAACGAAAGTTTAAAAAGTGGGTATACTCCATTTGTATTCTTTTTCCCTTAAGTTAAGATTGATATTACCTCAGTGCATTTCTAATTTATGCTGTGCAAATACACATTTTGTCTTGAAACAAATTGAATTATATTCTGTATATTGCATTTAGTTAAGCAAATTGAACAACTTCAAAATGACTTGTTTCTAATGGCCAAATAATATTATATGCGGTTGACATTTGTTCTAATTTATAGGTAGTGACTTATTGAAGGGTTGTTTCGTTTGTGTTTTGAGACACAGTTTCACTATACTGGCCTTGAACTCACTATGTAAGTCTAGGCTGGCTTGAACTTGTGTCACTCCTTCTGCCTGAGCCCTCCAGGGTGCTAGGGTTAAAGGTATGTGTTACCATGCCTGGCTAAAGGATTGTTTTAGATATTCACAGTTACTAGATGCTGAAATATTAAGGCCACGGTAAATCTTTTTCTGTGTGTATATCTCTAGGTTACATGAAATTTTTGAAATATCAGCATTACTGAAACTCTCAGAAGAGGGCTGGGCACATATAGCTCAATGGTAGAGTTCTTGCCTAGCCTGTGTAAAGTCCTAGGTTCAATCCCCAGCACCATTAAAAACAAAAACAGAGGAAATTCACACTAAAAATTTATTCTGTGCCATGTCCTTGCTTCCTTAAGGAGTACTCTGGATATTATCAGTCCTTAAATGCTTGGGATAATTCTTTTTTTTTCCCTTTTTTTTAAAGGTCACCGTCTGAGTGTTGTCAACATGAATCAACAAAGTGACACTGCAGACTTGCTTGGGGGGTGAGTGCGGTTTGAATTATTTTCCATAGTTTTTTTTTTTTTTCCTCTTTTTTTCATGTTTGTTCACTGCTTGAAGTAAGAAATAAATTTTCTTACAAAGTTCAAAACTAGTGTGGGAAAAATGTTCGAAGTCTTGCAGTCCTTCACCCCAGCTGAGTATTTATTGAGACACTGTCAGGTGTGTAGATGTTTCTCTTCATTTTAAAGAATACTTGATTGAAGTTCTTGCTGTCAAAGAAGGTACTCTGGAAGGAGGAGAAAAAAACCAGGTAAGTATGTAATCAGCTGGTTTTTGTACAGTGCAGTTGATCTAAAGAGTCACATTGCCTTCATAGATGTCTCTACAGGTCTTTTATTTAACAGGCATGTCTAAACTACTATTTATCTCTTTTTTGTGTACCTGCTTGTCTTTGTTAATTTTCTACTTTTAAGTATTCCTAACATAGATGAGATTAAGCTTACACTAATTGAATGCAGACTCGGTCCATTGCTTCTGCCACAAATTTGTAGTGTTACATTAGCTGCTGCAAAGTTGTTTTAAATATATGGAGTACACAGGAGCCCATTTGTGCCATAATACATTGATAGTGATATTTTTAGTAGCTTAGTGTAAGTTATGAAAAGAAAATTGTATATACCATTCAATTATTGTGTGGCTGGGAAATATGCCATATGCTTTTGTATTATTAGGAAGTACTATAAGTCAGATACTGTCTCTGTATGTATATGTATATATTTATTTAAGATGCGTAAGTAATTGCCTTATTTAAGAATCATTGTGACAGCCCAGCATGTTGGTATATACCTCTAATCCCAGCGTTCTAGGAGGCTGAGGCAGAAGGATCACAAGTTCAAGCCCAGTGTGGACAATTTAGTGAGACCCTGTATAAAAATAACAGAGGGCTATGGGTGTAGTTTAATATTAAGGTTATGGATTCCATCCCCATTGTCTCTCACTTTCTGTCTCTCTCTCTCGCTCGATTTCTCTCTCTCGCTCTCTCTCTCTCTCTCGCTCCCCCCCCACACACAGACACGTATCATTGTGCCTAACATGCATGAAGCCCCAAGTTGGATCCCCATAACACCTCTGCCCCTCCCTGCCATCATTCTGTATAGGATGGTGTAGCAGCTTAGATCTAAAATGACTCCCTTCTCTCCCCCAAGTCCCATGTATTCAGAGGTGAGTACATCATGGGGGTGCTACGTTCATGAGTGTATTAATCTAGTGGTGAGTTCATGGCTGAATGTACTCTTAGGAGATAGGATCTAAATGGAGGTGAGTCACTGGGAGTGTGACTTTGAGGGGCGTATTCTTATCCCTGGCTCTTGTGTTGTCTCTCTGCTTCCTTGCTGCAATCAGTTGAGCAGCTTTTCTTCTGCCATACATTTCTTCATTGGAGCTGGCCAACTATGGACTGAAGTTCTTTGAAACCATGAGCCAAATAAACTTCCTTTTAAAATTGCAGGTATTGGGTATTTTGTCTCAGTGACTAGAAAGCTGACTAATATAGATCAGAAGTCCAAAAATAGTTTTGAAAAAGTAAAGGGGGGGGGCTGGGGGTTTAGCTCAGTGGTTAAGAGTGCTTGCCTTTGCAAGCACAGGGCCCTGAGTTTGATCCCTGACACCAAAAAAAAAAAGTAAAAGGAATAGAAAACAAAAAGGAGTTGGCAAGGAGCTGGGATAGAGGAAATAATAGCAGTCCTGTTCCTAGGACGTATGGTGAGTTTCACCTGCTCTATAATAAATAAATAAACAAACATTTAAAAATTATTGTATTAGTACATGTTCACAGCATATAATGTTTATATTCCTTGTATGGAGTTACTATGTGTACATAACATATCTTTATTCCTTTTTTCATCCCCTTTTCCTCACCTGCCTCCCTCCTCTTTCCGTCTCTTGATCCCCTTTTATTTTGCTCTTTATTTAATCTTTGAGTTTTCATGTAAAAGGACCATTTTTTTTTTTTTTTTGCAGAGGGGCAGTGCTGAGGTTTGAACTCAGGGCCTTGCACTTGCTAGGCAAGCGCTCTACCACTTAAGCTAAATCCCTAGCCCCTTTCATATAAAAGAAATTGTGCGATAGTTAAGCTTGTATGTCTCATTTATTTAGCTTGACATTATGGTCTCAAGGTGCTTATATTTTCCTACAGATGATTCAAATTTATCTTTCTTTACGGCAGAGTAGTATCCATTGTGTATAAATACTGCATGTTTTTATAGCCAATTCGTCTGTTTTTGGGCACAGAGTCTGTGTCTAAGATTTAGCTATTATGAATTGTGCTACTATAAACATGGGTATGCATTTATCACTGTAATATGATGTCTTTAACTTTTTGGGGAATATACTTAAAAGGGGAATAGCTGGGTTAAGTGGAATTTTTATTTTTAGTTTTTTTGCAGAATCTCCATACTAATTTCCATAGTGGTTGTACTAATTTATATTCCCAGCATCACTGTAGAGGATCCCCTTTTCCTTGCAGCCTTGTTAACATTTGTTACTTCTTGATGATGACCATTCTTTCTGGTGTAAGGTGGAATCTCAGTGTTGTTTTAATTTTCATTTCTCTAATGGCCAGAGATGTTGAGTATTTCTTTTTTGTTTTTTGTTTTTGTTTTATGGTTTGTTTTTGGTGCTGGGGATCGAACTCAGGGCCTTGTGCTTGCTAGGTGAGTGCTCTACCACTGAGCTAAATCCCCAACCCCTGAGTATTTCCATGTGCTGCTGAGAAGAACATATTTTGTTGGGTGGAACACTCTGTAGATAACTATTAAACCCACTTATTGAAGGTTTGGTTCAATTTTGTTGATTTTTTTTTTTTTCAGTTTTTATCTATTTGTAGCAGTGGGGTATTGTCCTCCAATATAAATTTTTTAATGTCCAGTAATGTGTGTTTTATGAAGTTGGGCGTGCCATTGTTCGGTACATATGTTTATAATTTTTATCTCTTCCTGTTAAATTGTTCCCTTAACTAGTACATAATGACCTTCATTACCTCTTCTGATCAGTTTTGTCTTGAAATCTGCTTTGTCTGAAATTAGGATAGCTATTCCTGTTTTTTCCAGCTTCCCGCTGCATGGAATATTATTTTCCGTCTTTTCATTTTTAGTCTCTGAGTTTCTTTTTAGATTGAATGTGTCTTGTTTACTGCATCTCATTGGGTTTTGTTCATTGATTTATAGGTATTGATTTATTCCTGTCATTGCATAATTTTCCTGTTGATGATTCCATCTTTCCCTTCTATTTAACTGGTCGTTGTGTCTGGTGTATTCATTCTGTTAGACCTTTTGTCACTGTTGGCTTCATCATCTCTTTGTAGGATATCCTTCAGAATTTTTTGGTGGTCATGAATTTCTTAAGGTGCTCTTTATTATGAAATTATCTTGCCTAGTGGGTTGGTGCACATCTGTAATCCCAGCACTTGGGAGGCCAAAGCAGGAGACTTGCTGAGAGTTCAAGGCCAGCCTGGGTTATGTAGTGAATTCAAGGCGAGTCTGAGCTAAATGATGAGATCCTGTATCTGAAAAAAAAGAAAAGTTGTGTTCGGTTTTGCAGGCTGTATCACCCTGGGGTGGAAACTGTTTTCTTTTAGGCCTTAAAACTCTTCATTCCATGCTCTCCTGGCTTTAAGGTTTGTGTTGAGTATTGCTTTTCTCTAACCACTTTGAAGATTCTGTTTTCACGTTGGACTTGGGGATTTATGACTATGATTTGTTGTGAAGAAGTTCTTTTCTGTTCTTGTTCTTTTCTAGAATTCTTTGGAATTCTATATGCCTCACTTAGTTGTGTATTAAATTCTTTTCCGTTGGAAATTTTTCTGCTATTAACAGTAAACAGATTTTTCTAATACCATTTGTATTGTCTTTTGATTTGCCACTGATTCCAATTAATCTTAGTCTTCTTTGTGCCATCTAGGAGCTGTAGGATCCATTTTTCATGTTCTCTCTCTCTCTCTCTCTTTTTTTTTTTGGAGAGGGTTCAGGCCTTTAATTCACTATGTAGCCAAGGCTGGTCTTGAATTTGTGGCAGTCCTCCTGCCTCAGCCTCCCAAGGGCTGAGATTAGAAGTGTGCGTGATCACATGTGGCTTCTCTTGTTTTTAAGGTATCTCTCATTAATTGATCACCAAAAGCCCTGTCTTCTAGTTCTGACACTCTTTCTCCTCATTGGTCGCTTCTGTTGCTCCTACTTTCCTTAGGAATGTTTTTTTTTTTTAAATGTATTACCACCATCTAGTATTTTATTACTGTAAACAAAACAAATGCTTTTACAGTATTGTTTTCAGAGTCTTGTTTCATGAATGGTGAAAGCAATTTAGAGGGGTTGGGGATTTAGCTCAAGTGGTAGAGCACTTGCCTGGGAAGCGCAAGGCCCTGAGTTTGATTCCCAGCATCCTAAAAAAGAAAAAGAAAAAAAAAGCCAAAAGCAATTTAGAACTAGAACATAACTCACAGGGTACTTTGAACAATTCACTTATTTAACCTTCCATTTATTTTGATACACCTTTTTTCCATGGTAATCTAGAGGATCTTTAAGCCAATATAACTATTTCATAAATATTTTGACGTTTGGGTATACACCTGCACAGTACCTCATTTTTCTGCAAGAAAAACACTGAAGAGTAAAGACCTGACATAACTAGGTACAGTGGGAATCTTTTCCAAGTATTTGTTCCTCTGAGTTTAGGGAGCCACATACCTGTTCAATTTAATTTTTGGTTTTTTTTTGTTTGTTTGTTTTTGGTACTGGGGATCGAACTTGGGGCCTTGTGCTTGCTAGGCAAGCACTCTAACCACTGAGCTAAATCCCCAGCCCACACCTGTTCAATTTAAGAAAACCGTCCTTACATTTTAGGATGCTTTTTTATTTTTAACCAGAGCCTAGAACACCTCAGCCACCGTTTAGGTGGTGAATGGCGCAACTGCATCCCCAGCTTATGCCATGAATTTGTAGTCAGTAGTCCCAGCCACTCAAGCTCCTTCCCACTGGCTCTCGCAGAGTGCGTGTCTCCGGGCAGGCAGGCCAGTGCTCGGTTGAACCCAGGTACCTTTCTCTTTGGCCTCCTTCTTTTTCTGATCATTTTCCTCGATGCATTTCAGGAACTTATTTCAACTCTTAGAGTGCTCAATATGCTCAATATGCACATTAATTCTCTTGGCAAGTATTTTGCCCTTAACTTGCTTGTTTATGACAATGCCCACAGCATGCTGGGTAGCACTGTGGACTCTTGTGGTTCCAGTTTTGTCGTGGTAACATTTGTTCGACATTTCTTTTTGAACAGTACCCACTCCCTTGGTATCTACAATATCACCCCTTTTATAGATTTCACATATATCAAGAACAACCCCATGTTTTGTAAAAGTCCTATAGAATGTACACCAGATACCTCTCCTCTTTCCCTTTATGGTCATCATTTTGGCAAATTACTGGGAGATTACAGTTCTGCCTGGAAGTAATAGAATTTTTAACCTCTTGGGTTTCTATTTGGAGCCTTTTTATGTACTCTAATTCTTTTCTCTGGTAGTCATTCATGTTTTGTATCATTTTGTTTAGCTCTGCTAACTTTTTATTATTGTGTTCTATAAACTCACTGGTCATTTTATTTAGCCCAACATCTGTTTACTTACATGTTCTGCATGCTTGCCAAATGCCTTGATGCATTTTGTTATTTTTGCTGTTACAATTTCAAATAATTGGGGTTTGTAAGTTTTGGTTTCATCCCTTCCAGTGCCCCATGGAGGTCAGCTTAGGGGAATTGAGTTGGGAGTTTGGGGAGCCATTTTTTTGCCTCCTCTTCATGTGTTTTTGTTTGTTGTTTGTTTGTTTTTTGAGACAGGGTCTCACTATGTAGTTCAGGCTGACTTTGAACTCACTAGGTACCCCAGTTTGGTCTGGAACTCATGGAGGTCCTCCTGCCTCAGCCTTACAAGTGTTGAGATTACAGGCATGTGCCACCACACCCGGCTCCTATTTCATGTATTTTTTTCTTTGATTTGTTTAGTGGAAGGCTTTGTTTTTGGTATGGAGACTCATTTCTTTAGTTAATGTCTACTTTTCATTGGTGTCCTGTGGGTTTGGCAAACTATTGGCTTTTGCCTCTGTCCCAAGATCTAGCCACCTCTGTTTACTTGGGATGGGAGGTTGCAGTGTATTTGACCTAGCACCCAGTTCTCCAGGAATGGTCCACAGTATTGTTAATCACCCCCAAGCTATCCAGATGCGGTGGTACCTCAGTTCACAAACTTAATTTGTTCCATGATTTTGGAAAAGATGACCACATTGGTGTTTGTGCAGCAAAGATGGCTGCGATTGTGTTCATCGCCTGATGCAGAGTTTGCAAACAAAACCAAAATTTTGCCAAATGCTTCTGTTCGTGAACCAAATTGTTTGCAAACAAAAGTGTTTGTGAACTAAGGTACCTCTGTATTGGCATCCCAGGAAAACCACTTAATAGCAACAGCTTTGTCACTTTTGCTATCGTAATAAAATCAGCATGAATTATAGTGTCACATACAGAGAGAGTATTGACAAATCTTAAGGACTCAATGTTCCACCTTTAACCATGCAAGAGAGATCTATAATTATAGTAAGAACATGAAGACAACCCAGATATTGAGCTATTATTGACCTATGGTAAATGTCTCCTAAATGGAACAACTTAACCTCTACTAATAACAGAAACATATTCAACAACAGTAGCATAAAGTTAACTAGGTATCTAGAGATTCATAAAACTTCGTAGTTACACTGCTAAATGTAGGGGTGGTATTGAACTGGAGAATGAGAAGAACAAAATTTGAGAAACTAATCAATGGGATATGAGGAGGAGGAGAGAAAAGTGGCATAAGGGGTCCTACTGAGGAATAAAAGAAAATAGTGTTAGAGAATAGTCACAAGAAAGAATGAACAAGAAAAAAGGTAAACTGTGCAAGTACAGGCAAAAAAGATAGGGAAGAGAAAAAAAGTGAAAGAGAAAAAGATAAAAGAAAAAAATAAAATTAAAAAGAAAAAGATAAAAGGAGACTCTCTCTGCTAGATATATGCTGTATTGTGTGGGTTCAAGTGGGCTGTTTGATTAATGTCAACGGTCAAGGGAACTAGCTGCTCCCTTCACTCCCCAGTCATGGTGCTGCTCCAGGGTCAGGTTGGCTGATTACTCTCGTCCTTGTTGCCTTTTACAAAGAGGAAGTTGGTAGATGGTGGCACCCATGAATGGAGTGTAGAGGCACCATGCGTACAGCGTGAGCCTGCTTGCTCATGTCCTGTTAAATATATTCTTTTTTTTTTTTTTTTTTTGGTGCTGGGGATCGAACTCAGGGCCTTGTGCTTACTAGGCAAGTGCTGTAACCACTGAGCTAAATCCCCAGCCCCTGTTAAATATATTCTTAATGCATCAAATGCCACTATAAAAATAAGAGATATTTATAGCTGTGATTAGTTTTGATTACAAATCTGATGGTTTTAGAGTAAAAATTTTTTTAATATTGATTTTAATTTTTTTTTATACTGGTGATCAAACCTAGGGGCTTGGACATGTTAGGCAAGCACTGTACCACTGAGGTACATCTTCAGCCCTAAAATGTATCATAGGTAAAGAGAGTGTAGAAAATTAAATTCGATAAAGGCCATCAAACTTTCACAATGTTTCAGATTCCCTTGACACTTTTGTTAGTGTGTATTATTCCCATGTTTGTTGATTAATGTTGGCACGCTATGTCTTTTCCCTGTGTTTATTTACTTACATATGCAATGCTAGGGATCTTATTCAGGGCTGTGTGCATCATCCTAAGACCAGGGAGCTACATCCCAAGATGGTTTGTGTAATGCATAGATTATTTTGGTAATCTGTAAAGTGGGCTCTTCATAGGCAGCACCTTCACATTATTTGTGACTAGAGAGCAAAACCAAATTCCAGCAGAGCTGGGGGTGAGGACCTCTTTAAGCTTTATCCTTTAAAAGGCTCCGTGAACCAGGTATGGTCGGGCATGCCTGTAATCCCAGTACTTAGGAGGCTGAGGCAGGAAGATCACTGCTAGTTTGAGGCCAGCCAGACTACATAATGACTTCAAGACCAGCCTGAACTGCATAGTAAGACCCTATCTCAAAAAAAAAGGAAACCCAACCACTGTGGAAATCAGTGTGGAGATTCCTCAGAAAACTACAACTAGAGGTTCCATTTGACCCAGCCATTCCTCTGCTGGGTATCTTTCCAGAAGAATTAAAATCATCATATCACAGTGATATATGCACAACCATGTTCATAGCAGCACAATTTGTAATAGCTAAGTCTTGGAAACAACCTAAATGCCCAACAACT
>PVJO010005028.1:0-102976 GCA_004026905.1 Hystrix cristata | reverse complement strand
TCATGTGAATCTATTTTTTCTCTCTCTGGCTGATAAATTTTGGGGAGAAGAGACATTGATAATCCCTCACACTGCTATATCTAATTTATTTTTTTAATTTATCTTTACTCAACCAAATACTTGAGCCAAACTGGAATGACAAGTCTTCTTATTACTGGCGTACAAGCAGTACCAGAGCTAATTTCCAAAGATCATCCATTAAAAGAAAATATGTGCACATCTTCCCCAGAAGTAAGAATCAGACCTATAAAAACCTCTAAGCTTTGGCTGGAAGGGGTGGGGGCAGAATATTCCAGAGTTGCACTGAATTCCCTGCATGCCCTAGACCCAGAAGACTTCTCCATGGTGGGGATGGAGCCACAAGCACTTGTTAACCCCCGAGCTCAGCGCAGTGCTTAGCACACCCCTTCTGAGTACAGAAGACCACTGTGATAATAAACTCCAGAAAGACACAGGGATCACCTTAGCCAGTTTTCACGTAGGTTAAAGGAGAAGAAATAACACTGCCCAGAAACCATGCCTGACACCGAAAAACAGCGCAGGACATTTTATTCTCCATTAATTTGGATATACAGTATTTCTCTATGATTACTGTAGCATGCGATGTTCTTATAAGGTTATGAACTGGTTTTGCACCATTCCATTGCTAGAATTTAATACTGTACTAAGTGTGATATATCTCAGCCATGATTAATCCTGCCCAGTTCTGCAGCAAGTTTCTATAAAAACCAACTTGAAATACAGGACTCTTAAAGCCCTTGCCAAATCTGAGAGATGTGATATTAACAGGGCTCCCATCCAGGCGAGCATGTCTAACTTACGCCGAGACGATCTACATGTTTCCCTTTGTGCTCTGCAAGCAGCCATCTATCCTCTCATGAAAGCCCGGAAAAGTTGGTGAGTGCGGCTTTGGCCTGCTTTACAACAGCATTATTAATACTGCTCAACAACAAAGTAAAATTACAGATAAAATCTGAATAGGCCCATTATTGTTTTTAGAGGGAGCTAAATAAGCTATATAATTTGTTTGGGCTTGCAGAAAGCCTAGCCCAGCACGACAGGAGAGGAAATGCACACCGCAGCCAACTAGCCACAGGAGCTCAGCAACGTGTAAATCCCCACCTCGAGCGCCGTGAATTAAAGCAGATGAAAGTTTTAAAATGTCAGGCAAGTCCCTGGGGATGGATATGCTTTATGTTTCTTATACAGTGAACATTAATTTCAAATGGAAAGGGAAAGCAGCCCTCTATCTCCGGCCATTTGCTCCATTTTTTCTTAAGTTCCTTGTGTCCACTATTAACACATCAGTCCCCAGGGAACTGATGCCGTGCTGAGTCAAACAGTGGGGCTCAAGGTAAGGGGAAAGTTCTGGTGAGGGTGAAAATAAAAGTTCACCAACCCCTCCCAAGAAGCAGTCCTGAGATGGAGCGTTTGAGTCATAGTTAGACCACGGAGGGGCGAAGCCTACTTCCAACTCTTCCTAGGGCCTCAGGCTTTGGAAATCCTGTCTTCACTCAATGTCCTTCTTCATGGTCTTATCAGATAAATAAAATAATACTAGTAACACAAAGTATCTACATATCCACATATACAGTTACAGACATGTTTAAATATGTATACATACTATAAAACATATAGTAGCTCTATATACATATGTTGTACATATATGTGTATATGTGTATATACAATATGCAAACACCATCTAGCACCTATATACAAACATGCACACATGTATATACACATATACACTATATAACATACAATACTGACATATACACATATATGTGTATATACTAGATAACATATAGTGTCTCTTATACATACATATATACCTGTACACACATACAGATGTATACACATATTTTGTGTCATACCAATGTACATGAGCTCACACAGGTGCTTCAAGTTGTCACTTTAACTCCTAACAGCTTTCCCCCCACTTAAGCTCTACAACAAATTCCTGGTTTTATTTAACTGTTCTACAGAGGAAACAAGATTGCCATTCATTATTCATTTATGCATTATTCATCCATCCATTCATTCATTCATCATGTACTGATGGTCTAATATGTGCTGAGTTCGGTAGGACTCAAGAGAAAATAGGATGCTCCCTTTATCCTCAAGTATTCACCATCTAGAGTGGTAGTTGCTTCCACAAATTTTATCCTATGTGAAACTGAGAAGTCTTCTCTCCCAGTGTAGGTCAAGACATCTGCTTGATTCCAAGCACATCTAGCTTCACCGGTCTGATGAAAGACAAATAACTCACCTAAACATTCTGCCTGAGAGTTACACAGCCAGAAAGCCACAATAATTTGGATTATTGCTCAGCAATGGTCACTGCAGGCAGAGATTTGCCCAGGCCAATGAAATCGGGCAGCATCATGTGATCAGCGACACTAAGTGTGCTTGTGCTACAGCTTGGCTCTCGCATTCCTCTGACCTACAGCGAGGGTATGCTCCAGGTAGCTTCTGTCCCTTCACCTGGGCCCCAGAACAAACACACAGAGCAAACCTGAAGCCCACATGGAGCCAGGCTCAAGGCCGGCTACGCCCCGTGCTCTGGAGCAGAGCCGGCCAGCTCAGATCACCCAAACAACAGCCAAGCCGGAGACCCTCAGTTGGAGAACAAACGTGGTTTCTTAGGTAGCATCATTGTGGAAAGAGCTGACGAATGCAAGGCCTATACAGAATCCAAACCAGAGAGCGAATGCCTCATCAAAAACATTTCGGCCCAACTTAACTACTGAAGCATTAAAATGAGATTATGGTACAAAACATGGTTTTCACAGTCAAATCAGTCATTCTGTCTCAACTCCTTTGTGCTTGGTTTCAGCTCTCTCCACGTTGGAGGAAATTAACACAAAATAAGTTGATCTTGATGAGTATGATTCAAATCAATAATGTTAATTGGGCTCCTGAGCATAAGGTAAAATGACTTCAAATCAACAAAAGGTTAATATGGCTTTCCTTCGTGCAGCACCACCTAGGATAAATCTATGTGGCTGAAAGTTCCCATTTCCCTGACAGCATGTTTAACATGCTAAAAAAGACAGCAACTTTCTCTTCATGAAATGTTCTTTCAGTGCCCACTAGTAGGTTCAAGAAAGCCTGCAGACCATATCCAAATGTGTGACTAAGTCACACATAATAAAGAGGAAAGTAGTCCATGGAAAAGATTTACTTTAAACTTGTAATTTTATTATCTTCAACCCTACCTACCTTTCTTCCTCGTAGTAGTATATGGAATTATGGAATATTTTCTTTTATTGCCTATTTCATTCCAGGTAACATCATTATGTACCAAAGAAAAAGTCATTCAACACTGTTAGTAAGCACATACAACACATAAGGAGGTTTGAGACGTGGTAGACAGGAAGGGAAATATTTTTTAAAAGAAAAACAATATGGCAAGGTCCTAGTCTTCAAGGAATTTTCAGTCTGTTACGACATATAAATGGATAGTTAGAAATACACATATAAAATAAGCAATATACACATTTTCTGGACATTCACTGGCCACCTCCCTTTTATCAGTTCCTCCCCTTCCGTCTTCCTAACATTTTCCAGCAGTTCCGAAGATGCAGTGCATGTGCACTTCACTCTCCTATCTCACAATGGGCCCAACTTGATAAATCCTGTCATTAGGGTCCACTGCAACTGGTCACAGTAACCAGTTCAGGACCCACCACAACATGTGTAAGCCCTACAGGAACTGAACTTCCTCGCTCTTGCTACACTTCAGCCAGGACACACGTGATCCCCAGAACTGTGTGCAACCACCTCGCAATGCAGCAAAGCCCCCAAGCAGGGGACCCTTCACTAAGGAAGAGTTGCTGAGAAGTGGAGAGACGGCCACCAGACCTAGTCAGACACACTGCACCTCAGGTTCACATCTTGCTTAAAGCTGTTGCTATCATGAAAGCCAACATGGACACTTTCCTCTTTGAGATAGTTTGAGGTTTTTGTTGGGTTTGTTTTTCCTGCAACTTGTAACTAAAACATACAAATTACAGAAATAGCTGTAGCACACCAAAGACAGAGACATTACTGTGGACTAGGAAAATCTCAACAGAGTCCACAGCAGAATGGATAAGCTTTTAAAAAATGGATAAGCTTTAAATTAGTGAGTGGGAAAGAGTGACAGAATATGAGTGAATTGTAAAAAGCAGAACTAGTGACCTAGATGATGCCATCAGAATGTTAGTATGAGATCCTGATGGTGTTTATGACAATCTGTTAATAACAGAACACTCCACGTGTTCATCATTTCACAGAAAACACCACACATGTCACTGTCTCACTGACTTCTCACAAAAATCCCAAGACACTTGAGGCCTAGAGAGCCTCTGTGTCTTACACGACATCTCAAAGCATTGTTTTAGTCTCACTCAGATCTGGAGATCTGCCACTTGCAAGCTGTGTGAATCATTTTTCACAAGTTACGTCAACCTCTGTGAGCTTCAGTTTCTTCGAATCAAGCATCATAATAATGCCTGCTCCCCAAGGTTGTAGGAATAGAATGAGACAATGCATGAAAAGGGCTTACCATAATGCCTACCACCCTGGGTAATAAACAGTAGTCACTATTTTGGTACTGTTACAGGAAAGAAAAGGTAGGTTTAGGACTTACAGCCACAGAAGTGGAGAATCAGAACCAGTGCATAGAAATCACAAAGCAGAAGCTTTGGTTTAATGTAAGAAACAGGTTTCAAACATTTGCTTCTTTCTAGAAACAGAATAGTTTGCTTCAGAAGGACTGAACTTCCAACTTTTTCAGTCAGAGGGAGGGAGCTCTCTGCTTCAGGCTGGCATCCAAAGATTGAGCACTGAGAGGCAACTAAGGATGTGGCCATCAGGGAGACTCAGCAGGCCTCTGAGATACCACTGCCCTGCCAATTTAATTTCCAGTGAACCCGAAAACAAACGGTTCCCAGATCCTCTCCCCACATCCTTCCAATCCTCAGTTCTCCTCAGTTCTTAACAAGACTAGAGACCTCTTGTACATTCAAGGAATGCGAGACAAATTTGACTGGACTCACTACACCCGCATTATCCTCCAATCCTGCAAAAAGCTAATTTCAGCTGTCACTTACTGGAAGTAAAATGACAAATATCTGTAATATCTGTCAGGTTATGAATCCTTTCAAAAGAGTTACGCAGTTGTCAACATTTTGATGACTTTAACAAGAGAAAAGTAAACGGAGAAGAGGAAACCACATGTCTGTAGAGTACCCAGTTGCCAAACTTCTCTATTACTTCTATTAATAAAAAATCAAATTACCTCCATAAAAGGTGCAAGCAACAGAGAAAACCAATAGAAGAGTATCTAGTAATAGTCTCACCAGTTCTATAGATGAGATCATTAGAATTAGCTTCAACATCTCTGTAGAAAATGACTATTTCTATTGAGGGACGTGGAGTTGTCATTAATTTTCTTCCCACCATGATGACATAAGAATAAATGTATAAAATCCAGCAAAAAGTACCTGATCTTTTTGAGATGTTCTTGTCCCATATTAAAAGACAACAGGCACTATAAGTAGGTGACACATCCCAGTTCAACTGGAACAGTTCTAGTTTATATCTATAGTGTTGGCATAGTTATTAATAAAGTATGCTACTTTGGATAATAAATTATTATGGTACATGAGTATATTCAGCTTTATATGTGTGCAAGCATGCATGTGTGCATGTGCACACACATGTGGTCTGTAAATATACATGGGCCTAAGAATGTACAGGTACACATATGCATGTACATGCATGCATGTGTAACTCTTTTCTTCCATTTCTAAATGCATCTCAGCTATGATAGTTTAAAGAGACAAACACTGTATTTCATAACAAAAATTTCCATAGATACATGACAATGAATTTTTAAACCTAAATAATTTAAACCTAAATAAATATAGGAGGCAAAAATAACCTTATGCTCCATGCACACTTTGATCTGACCACCATAATTACATATCAACTCAAAGTTACGAACAAAATGACTTCCCTGGGAACAGAGATGGGTGGTCCAAGTTTTAGTTTAGAAGAAGGATTTAACTCAGTAGGTCGCTGGCCTCAACATAAAACTTTACACCAAAATCCACACTGTTAATCACTGAGTGATATCTGGTTTTCCAATACTTCTGCTGCTTTTCCAATATCAGAGAAGCACAAAACTGAAAATAATAAATAATAATAATCAGTGTGAATATGGAGTTTCCTTGTAGGACATGAGTGATCATTTTTTGGCACTCACAGAAAGAGGTTGGCATTGTCCTCGGGTCCCATATCTACTTCGTACAAAGGACAACAGACCTTGGGGATTCTACGAACTGTGACTTTTTTAATGAAATAATTGAAAAAAGCTCAACCATTAAAAATGAAAGGCCCTGATTTTTAAACTTCAATTCATCTCTGTAGATGCCTTTTGACCTGGGATATCTGCAGCTACATTTTTTAAAACCACTTGTGGAAAATTCTCTCTCAAAACTCCTCCAGACTCAGAAAATTAAACCAACTGGGAATTGTGACAGCCAGCTGATGTCACTCCTGTAGGATAGCTCCCAACCAACAATATTTCAGCCTCTTCTTGGTCTATAAATTAAGTCATTAACAAATATACGCAGTTTGGGGAGGAAAGAAATGTTCTGCAACAAATCAAACTCCATGTAGCATAGGGTACTGGCACAATTCCCATGGAAATAAATAAATTCTGTGACAAGCCAACTTCTTTTCTCCATTGCATTCCAGAGATAGCATACACTTTTTGAGGCTCCTCATAAATCTGAGAAAATTAAAAGTTAATATGGCATGGAATTTTTATTAGTGGTTCCAATGCAATAAATATTCAAATATTAGTAAGGGTAGAGCTGGTGGTACCACCAAGGGTACAAAAACTTGAAGGTTCTGCCAGCTTGGGCTTTATGGAACGACAGATGCCTGTGCAGAAGCAAGGCAGGCACAAAGGTAACATTTGAATGTAAAGAGCCACATTTCCCCCACGTGCTTGGAGATGTGTTCCTCGGGTGTCTGTTTTTGAAGCCAGTCTTTGGTTGTAAAACGATAATGATAGAAGCACAGAAAATCATTCTTCTGGGGAATTAACCTAAGGGAGGAGTCTCTCAAAAGAAATCGCAAAAGAAGCTAGTGTGGGTAACCTGAGCAAGCAGAGGTGTGGCCAGTCACAAGCAAATGTCATCATGAGCAAAGGGCAGAAGACACCCCTTAGGAAGAAAGAGGACTCCTACGAGCAGCTCCAGAAGAAACACTGCCTTTGAAATGAGAAGTGACAAGGGGCTGATGCGATCCAGCCAGGTGCAAACAGAGAGACACAGTTCACAGTGAAAAGCTAATCCTCTGGGAACTATACTTTCAGATGGGACTAGAGATGACGCTGATGTCAAAAAATACTAGAACTGGAAAAATATCGCAGAGATCATTTCAACCAAATGTCATTTAAGAGAAGAAATCTGTCCTACAACATCCCATGCCACATCTGTTCAGACACAGGCTTAGTTCTGGCCATAGCAGAGGAGGAATGCACAAAAGGCTAAGTGACTCACTTTCTGGAATGTGAGAAGAAAGCCCCTTCCCCAAGCCAAGTGCTTAGTGCAACCTGCAGGGCCAGACCAAGGAGCTGGAGTGGTTTCAGGGCCAAAACACGGTTTAGCATGGAGGCAAAGGAGGAAGGCTGAAGTCCTTTTCCCAGAGAGGAAAGAAGTTTCCAAATGGCTTCAGCCCTCTCCCCACCACACCTGACAGTGAAAGATACCCACCAAACCCTTCCACACAATTAACACCAATGAACACTGCAGAAGATTCCATACCACTGAACACTGAGAACATTCCAAAGCCTTCCATTTTTGTCTCACTGTAAGATTCAGTAGGGAGACCTCAGCGGGCCACTGTGGGCTGCAGGCCACGCACTGAGCATCGATGTTCTAAACTACGGGGAGCAGAAGAACCAATGAACCTCACAGACTAGATCAGACTTCAAACACGCTCTAAGGACATAACCCTCACTCCAAGGACTCTCACAAAACAAAGCAAGTAAGTCCATGCCACACAGAGAAACTGATACCTAGAACAAGATTGTAAAAGTCAATCGGGATGATGTCAAACTACCAAATCAATCTAGTAGGTTGTGACCATCATTTTCTAAGGGAATTCAATGGATTGGATTGAAATAACAATGGGTAATAGCAAAGTGCATTGTTGTAGTAAGGCCAGATACAAACATACACACACGTGCAAAGTACAGTTATGTGCTGGATTACACTGTAAATTTTTTATCTTCACATTAAGAGGGAAATAAGATTCAAAACAGGTTCCTGGCACAACCTTCTCACTTTATCAACGGGTCGTTGGTAACTTAGGAAATAGACACAACTTGTTCAGAGGTTCAGGACTGGTTCATCTGTTAGGAAATCTAGCAGTGAAAAGACCCTTCCAATTCCCCCATGCTGCCTCTGTGAAATTAACTCTGGAAGAATATTCTAAGCTGTTCTGTCTGCACACACACCCTAACCCAAAGGCCCCTGTACACAGTTAGACCTTTTCTTCCAGAGTCACATTTGAGTTAAGTCAAGTGCTTGGGAATCTCCACTGAGCACAGGCTACGATGGGCCAAGGTCTCATCTTTTCAGGAGATGACTCTGAAAAAGCATCCCACAAGGTTCTTAGGGGTCTGCTGGCAAAGTTTCACAACCAAGAAGGGTAATTAGTAAACGCAGTGCTGACATCCTGTTCATACACCGCCACTTCTAGCATCAAGTCTGAATTGGCCTAAGTGAAATGCGTGGCTTTCACGTGTGTCCATTATGCCCATAAATAATAAACTTCATATAAATTCCATAGCTCCCACTGAATTCCATACTACCGAACTTAACAGGAAGAGCACAAGACCCCACCAGCATTTTCCAGGACTGGAAACTGTGATCATTGTGCAGGCTGACAACTAAACCAACACTGATTTATTCTTTACAATTATGTAAGGCTGTTGCCAGACTTCCCTGCCCTTCCCTTAAAAGAAAAGAGTATTTCACTGTCATCTTCGTGGTGACCCTCTGATAAAAAGCACAATGAGACCCATATATGTCAGATGTCACTCTCAGCTCTCACAGCCCTTCTCCCTCACCCTAGCCCAACTGACCCCATGCAGAAACCAGACATCTTCACTCACAGATTTTAGACCACACATTCCAGCATCCCGCAGTTCAGCTGCTGTGCAGTTAACAAAAGCAAAGGAAGAAGTCAAGGGAATCCTGACTCCCAAGACTCTCTTCACTTATCATGAAAGTGGCCTCATTTGGGTGGTAACCCCAACACCGTGAGTGCTTTCAAGTGAACAGAAAGGAACAATTATCTGAAGCTGGAGGCCTCTTTAAGGATAGCTTTATTCAAGACAGAAGGCTCACACTGTAACATTCAATCACTAGGCAATGACACTTATTTAGATAGAGATAATATCCTCTAAGGAAAAAAAAGAAAAATGAAGCTGGATTCTCCGTATATTTCTGTATCTGAAGGAAGTCGTGAGAACAAAACTGCATGAGATATAAGGAACTAGAGGTTTCATACATGCTGTTTCCACCTTATCACTCTTATCTGTTATAAAAAAATACAAACAGCTGCATTTAAAGATAAGGGAAGAAAACGGTGTTATGTATGTTGTCCAGATGTTTCTAAAATCTGCTCCCTGTTAAACTTATCTCCCAAGAACTAAAGACACCTCTAATCTTTTCTAATGGCTTAATCAAATGAAATAAATGGCTTGGTAAAATATCTTCTTTAAAACTTACATTACTAGTTGCACACATACACACATGCGCACACACACAAACAATCAGGGGTATTTTTCAATACTTGTTCAAGGAAAAACTAGTGCCAGCATTAAAACATTACTTATATATGTTCTCAAAGACCACAAGCTGGAAACAAGCCAGGTTAGATGTTAAAATGGTGCTTCCCATTGTTTTCTCAATCATGAGTCTTTTCACTGACTTTGCTGCATGCTGTCCTTTTGTTCATTGCTTCAAACATGTATTGCCTTCCTACTATGTGCCAGGCAAAATGCTAGGAAAGGGGGGAAAGAGAAAATAAATGGGAAAATGATACAAATAGGAAGTCAAAATGGTTTGAGAGATAAAAGATGGAAAGTTGTAAAGAAGAGTTGTGTAAAGGGTGAAAAATGAAAATAAAGAAAGAATATTGACTATCTGTCCAATTGAGGTCCCAGCCCCTAGTCACATTCCCAGACACGGAGGTCACAGTGTAGAGAAAAAATATGCTACACCCAATTTGTTACCCTTTTGCAGGCTGGCTTCACATTTCTGCTCGGCCATTTATCATTCCTGAGTACAGAACTGAGAGTCAAAGGGTCCTCGGTGAACACATGCGTGTTTCGTCCCAAGACGAGGGGCCACCAGAGGGCAGGGCTGGGGTCTCACTCGGTCTCAGCTCAGAGCCAGCCCTGCCTGAGCGCTGCACGAAGGCTTAATCATTCAGCAATTTGGATTTACTGACTAATAACCATCCAGACATGCAGAACCAAATATGTGCCTGTTTTCTTATCTGAACAATGAAGGTATTAATCCAGGTGACTCCGTAGTCTTCCTGTGCTGATATTCCACAAGCTGCCCTCCAGCTAGACCTAGTGATTTTCAGATTTCCACTTCATCTACATTTTGGATGGACAGGTGCTTGGGTGACAGTTCATGCCTCCAAGGCATTTTACCCTAAACCCTGCAGCCCACTTGTGAAGCTCCAAGGAAACATACTCTTTAAATGACATTGGTAATCCAGCAAACACATACCCTCTTTTTTTTCCAAAAAAGTCCTGCTGAGGAAGCTTTGCTGGGCCCCGCACTGAATACCACACACAGACTAGGAAGCAACAGATGGAAAGAGCTACACTTTCTTCCTGCACCATCCAGATGACAACACCGTTTAATTTTCTAAAGCAATTACAGTCTTTACAGGAAAAGGAAAAAAAAGGGCAAACAGTTTGGATTCTCAGGCAGCCCCTGAACAAAACCAGCACCAAACAGGAGCCAGTGGCAGGGGGAAAAAAAAAAAAAACCCAAGTAAACGTCCTGGATCAGAAGGGAACAGGAAGCAGCATATTTCCACAGAAAGGGAAGGTACCTGAAGTTTTGAGAAACCAGTGCTTTCCAAGTGGCCCTGCGGACAAACACAAAAAGAAAGTAATCTTTGAATCATTACTGTCACTTCTGTACAAACTCTCAAGGAAGCCATCTTCTCTTTGCCAAGATGGCCCCCTCTTCCTGGGCTTGTCCAGGTAAACCAAGGAGCCTTCCCAGCCACTCCTCACAGAATAGAAACATTCTTCCCTCATGGCCCCACGAGAAAATAAAATTACCTATTTTAGGATGATGGAAATGAAGTTAGGACACACTCATTTGAAATCTGTTTCTTAGACAGGCAATAACTTTCCAGTTTCTTACAGGTTTTCGTCACACAGTAGCCTGAGGAAAACGTGGTCACCTAATACAAACTAAGGGGTCTGTCCTCAAAGGCCTTAAAGGAACAGAGGAGGTTAGGAAGTTCCTTCAAACTGATTTATTTCTTAAACCTTCCCATCTTTTTTTTTTTTTTTTTTTTTTTTACCTTCTCATCTCTTTACTGCACAAGCAATGCAGGTAAGTGTGCATCCCTGGGCAAGAAGAATGAGACAGAAACACAGCAGCGAAGAGGTGCAGAAGGCCAGGCTTTCTCACAGGTGGGTTTCCCAAGGAGGACTCTAGAGATGCTCGGTGGCAAAGAGAGCTCAGGAAGAGCTGGGATGGGAATCATGGAACCACCCTGGGTCGTGACTAAGGCTCCTGGGACACTAAACACTCCCCTTCCAAGCATGAGGCATCAATAAAGTCATAAAAGCTGAGGGATCCAAAGATCCATAAGCAAGGTGATGGGAACATGGACTTTCGTGACACAATTCTCTATCTTCTTGTATGTTTGAAGGTTCCCAGAATAAATTCAAATTTTTAAACTTTTTGAATAATAAATGCACATTTATGCATTTCCTTGCTTCCTTGGAGAATTTACTCTCACAGCCTCAGATTTAGAAACCCTATAAAACCTCATCTCTCCCTTTGCCATAATTGTGGCCACAGTAAGAGAACCCAGGGGAGACAGTATGTCCAAGGAGGACCTGTGGGATTTGCTCCCCCAAGTGTTGTGAAGAATGTCCCAACTCCAGGGAGTTAGACAGGGAACATGCCTGTCTGAAGGGAAAGGAGAAAGAGGTGGAGGGACATGGGGTGCAGAGGTGTGAGGGCACTGGGTTTCTGGTCCACAGACGCCCCTTCAGGTAAAAGAGTGGGTTCTCCATCCAGCCTGTTGAGTCTGTGCTGCACCTGGTCACAAAGCCTGCCATGCCTTCTGCCCCCGGAAACCCCTTGATTGAAATCCTATCTCTTTCCTCCCTCCTCTTGCTTAGCCTGACTTTATTCCTCAAAAACAAAAACAAGCCTGCATTAAGACAAAAAGAAGGAGAGAGAACTAATCAAGTGCCCGAGGTGCACCACGCTGGGGAAATCAGGCTCTACAGAAAGCGATGCCTCCCCCAAAGGTCTCCTTGGAGCCAGGATGAAGAGTAAGGCTGGAGGAGACAGCCGGTCCCCGCAAGCACCCTCCTCTTCTCGCCATCCACGCTGGAACCTTGCTTCCCTTCCAGGCCTCGTGATTTTTCCACAAAATGTAGAAGGGACATTCATGCACCAAATGAAGGACAGGGGAGCCACTCCTATTTTTGTTTACTTTTTCATTTAGGGTACTTTTCAAAAAAAGGAAGAAAAATATGCTCTTGGAGAAGGAGTGGAGGACAGATCTTAAGGATCTCCTTCCTCTGTCTCACCTTGGACCTGCTGACTTCCACAAAGATATTCTGCACATTTCAAAGTCACTTTAGAGTTTAAAAAGTAAACACAATTGCAAGTTAGTCACTTTTGCTCATGAAGGAGATTTCATTTGCCTTCCTAAAGGTCATTTTTATTAATAATCTGAGAATAAGTGGCCAGTGACAAAGTAGGGACATTACTGATAAGGCTTTATAAAGAGGCAAATGTTGTTTCTGCTCCCACACCAAATGTACTTAACATCTAATGGTGTTTCATTAGCTAACAAGACATTTTCTTCCAATGAATGAAAACTATAATAAAGAGTTGCAATATTTTAAAAAGTAATGAATGTAATTTTTGCTCTATTTTATGTTGCTATAAAAAAGGTCCTTAAGTGTACCTCTCATCTGCTCCTCTTCTTTAACTACCATAATTTATGCAGATAAATGTTGGATGAATCGCATCAAAAACACTATTCAGATTGCTACCCATAAAAGTACTTAGCCATCATTTTCTTTTTCTTCTATTTATGTCTTTATATTGCAAAAATCAAGCTACCAACATTAAAAATGATAAATCATCACCAAAAAGTACTGGAGCATAACATCAAATAATAAATTATTAGTGTTTGAAGGTTAAAGCCAAGTTTAAGAGATAGCAATGCTTTTGTTACACGGGACTCTGTTCCGACTGCAGTTGACTGAAGGAAGCTTACAAATGACAAAAACTGACACCCTGCTAACACTATCAGCCTGCAGATTTACTGCAAAACTCTAAAGTTCTGTCAAGGGCAGATCAATGTTTGTGATAATTCACAAAATAATTTGGCTTTACATAATAGGCATAATGGTACATGACTTAGAAAGCAACCATGTCTACACACAGACATTTAGAGGTGGTATGTGGTTGTTCAAGCCTTCCCAGAACCTCAGCCTATAATCGGCTCAGGGGAAAGGGTCAAGGCAGCCTCATCAAGGGGACTCTCACAGTCCCATTCCCTCACCACTTCCCCCAAAGAACGTCACAGGAGAAAAAGTCTTATCCTATGAATAAACACTGTTCCATCCCTTATGGTATCCATGTACACACCCCACTGCCAATAGGGCACCACAGAGCAAATCCCTGGCCTTGAAAATAGGGACAGCACTGGTGCATACAGGAAAGGACCTGAAAATAAAAGATATCTTTGTAGAAATGACTTACATATGCTACGTAAGGGGCTAAACCAAGCAGAGAAGAGAAGGCTCACAGATGCCAACACACTGCATCAAAATACAAGTCCTTCCAAAGCTGCACACTACTTAAGTGCCCATGTCTCTTAAGGGACACCTACAGATTTAAGCGACAGCTTAGTCCCAACCATATGATGGGAAAGAAGGAATCTACCAAGTCTTCTCCATGAGATAAGGGAGCAGTGGCCAGCATACAGTAGATCCACCATACATATTTGTTGAATAAATCAGCAAAGCTGCAATGTCCAATTGCTTTATTCTCTGGAGTTCCCACATTCTCTAGTATCACAAACTTTATGCTAGACTACTTTAGGAAAGTTGAGGGAAAACGCTTTGTTAACTAAATGTTACTAGATCACTAGTTAAAAAATCATATTTAATTTAAACGAAGTTTTCTATAGTAAATCCCCGACTTACGAACGAGTTCTGTTCCAGGAGAATGTTCATTAAGTTGGATTTGTTTATAAGTTCGACAAAGTGAGTCTTACACAACTTCAACACATAAATACAATGTATACTGCTTTGTACTTCCTAGCAGTCCTCTGCATCACCATGGCTTTTCCTCTCACTTCCCAACATCCTGGGCTCTGAACGAGCACTGTACTACTGTACACTACTACACTGGACAGTGAGCACACAGCAGCACTACTGTGACAATGTCCAGCAGACACATGAGCTACTACTTTCATGATTCGTTCACATCTACAGAAGTTCATAATGCGAGGTTCACTGGCATCTGAAAGTTCACAACTCGAACGTTCATAAGTCGAGGATTTTCTGTTACCATCAAGAATTATTAAAATTTTGTATTTTTTTTATCTGAGCACCTACTCTATGTGAGACACTGCTCTGGATGTTTGGGGTATGTCCATGAAAGGTGAAAAATAAGTAGACAGAAAAAAATAAAAACCTTATCTTCAGAGTATAACACCTCAAAAATAAACCTGGGAGTGCTGCTACAGGTTAAATAACCCCAACCTGAAAATCCAAAATTCAGAACTTTTTCAGCACATACTGTTTGGAACATTGCATTTTCAGATTAGAGATCTCAACTAGCAAAGTGTACTCAAATATTCCAAAATCCAAAAAAAACTCTGAAATGTGAAAGAAGTCCTGAGCATTTCAAATAAGGGATACTCAAGCTGAATAAATCACTGACACGATTAGCAAACATCTCCTGACTCCAGGGCAGGACCAATAGACACAGAGCAGCTGTGTACATGCCTTGCACCTGGTTCACAGTGGACCCTGATCGCCAGTTAAAGACACTCTCACTGGCCCATGCCTGAGAATCCTCAAGAGCCTCCACCAACCGATCATGGTGAATGACCAAGAGGGAACGTGTCTGCCAAGATTCTCTGGGTCTCACAAAAAGCTAAAGGCACAGATTGAGCCCACAGTAAGCCCCCAGTCTATCGGAAGAGAACAGAATTTTCCACAGAAACGAAACAAGGACCAGTTTCTGACGCAGGCATGGTGGGAGCTATATGCAACGTCAGTGACCCAGGTGGGAGGGCAAAGACCGCAAGGGCGATGGGCAGGGCTGGGTTGACAAGAAGCTCTTGGAACTTTGGCTTCCTGGCACCTCTTTTGTGCCAGTTGCTTACAGGGCCCTGGGAGAGGCCCCAGGAATTTTGAGTCTTTGATTCTGATTTTGGAATTAACAAAGGGGATGGTGGAAATGGATGCTGTTGGTAGTGGTGTAGTTTTTAAGCACTGAGGATGGGCTTCTCCTGAATTCACAATGATCATCCTGTGGTGGGCTGGCATTAAGGGCAAAAGTCCAGAAAAATTCTGCTTTGAGGGATAAACAACACAGCACTCTAATTATAAATACAAGGAGTAAGTTTCATCTCCTATGAAAGTAAGCAGGGAAACCCCTAAGTTCAGACCAGATCATACTGATGGTTTCTTCCAACCAGAGACATTCACTTCAACCTGTCATTTGTAAAGGTTTATTTTTAGTAGGGTTACCAGACATTAGGAAGGGACCAATACCACCAAGTACAGAATAAGAGTGGGAAACGGAGGGACATAACATATACTGCATTAATCTGTTTATTTCTAATGAAAGTTCTATTTTATTATAGTACATGGTTTAACAAAGAGAACATTCACCTGGAGAGTCTTTGCCTCCTGGAGTAGACGGCACTGCAGATGTAAGGAGAGCCCACCCTCTTCCTCTTCATCCCCATCACAGCTCAGAAAAAAAGTCAATTTATTGCAGTTAACTGGTGTTTTGATAGATTAAGCCAGTACTCATCTCTCATACCAGGATCCATGAATACACGGCTAGGAATCTACAGATATGAGAATTTTGTAATTTTAATTCCTAATGGACAAGCTTAAAAAATAAATAATGCTGGATCCATCTGGCTTTAAAAAGCACTTTATCCCAGAGTACAGTATTGCTGTGTAACTCTGGTGCCGATTTTTGTGCTCATCTTATTCTTAATGTGCCAGTCAGCATCTTGGACTAACTGATTTCAGAAGGAAAACGAGCCACTCTTAATACTGAACTTTTACTCCTTTTTCTTAGAGTTTATAATGTCTCACTTGGCCTGAATATTCAAAATTAAAACATATTGTCACTTAAGTTAGGCTTTTGCATTTCCCAAACTATTTATGGATGGTCACTAACTTGACGTGAAGAAAAACTATAGTACAAGAAATGATTTACCACAAGGCCACAATCCTTTGTCTGCAATCCTTCAGTGTATGTATATGTATGTATGTGTGTGTGTGTGTGTTTATGTGTGTATATGTATATCTCAATTCTGTTTTTTTCCAGATTTTAGAAAAGGATATATATATGAGCTAGCATTCCTAGCAGACACTCATATTCCTACAGTAAAAGAAATATTTATACTATGAAAGAATATTTCTTTCAAATAAAGTAAACTCATGGCTCTTTTATAAAATGAACACATACAAAAGGTTTTACTAAATCCATTCATTAATGGATATTAGTAGGATGTTATCAGTTCAGAGAAGAATTCAAAGTACCATACCTACACAGGCCAGCAGAAAAGCTAAAATAAACTTACAAACAAAGCTGGTATCCACAGGACAAGAAATGATTGCTTAGTACGGAACACAATTCATTTGCATTTCTACGGCACCAATTATCTGTATTAGCATCAGTGGCCAACAATTTACAGATTTATAAGAGAGCTCAAAGATCGCAGAAGGCATAGAGAACTCAGGAGGATGCACTACGCAGGATGCCCAGGATTCTCTTCTGCCCATTTCTAACTCTCACAGTTTTTTCTGACATCCCTAAGTGGAATAAATAAAAATTATACTTTCTCATCACTCCACGTCAGACTTTGTTCCAAGCTAGTCCATCATAAATGTATTTTTAAAAATGCATTTTCAGAAATTTGAGATTTGGGTCAATTTCTCATGAAGAAGGTGAAGAACGGATCTTCTTTCCACTTTAACCACAGAATCTTGTGGTGGCTCCAGTTTGAGGAAACAATCTATTTTGGGAGGCATGCATTAACAAGCAAGGACAATACCTCCTGTCAGTGCAATGGCATCAAAGTCATGGCACAGGGTGCATTCTGTTGACCAACCCAGCTCCAGCCCCACCTGGCCAATTTTCCACTGGGGAAAACCCCACCCATCCTCTGGGGGGATTCGGCGTCCTCATCTGCAACAAAGTCTCAAAGATATTTCATATTCTAACAGTCCAGAAGTCCACCACTGACAACAGACACTTGCAGAAGCAACACTTGGACATGCAAAGACTATTCCATTCGGTGTCCCATAAAAACTCTCCCCTATATGAAGGCCCAGGGCAAAAATCAGTCCTTCCATGGAGGCTTTATTAATAGATCCAGACCTGAGTTCAAAGCTACAGTCCAATGAGTAGTGGCTGGGTGATCCTGGGCAACATACTAAACTTCTCTGAGCTTCCATGTCTATACCTGGAAATAGAAAACAGCATCCAAATCTGAAAGAGCTCTTCTGTCTGACTGGCTTCTCCATCTCCTTACATCCTTTTCCAATGGTTCTATTATGACATTTCCCCTCAAAAACTCTGCCTATGGTGGGCATGTTAGGAATTTATAGTTGAATACACTTTGCCCAGATATCCAGGCAGATTTTTAGTAGGTGTGACACTGGTCAGGCTCATGGTATTCTTTTAGAACACGAGTTCCTCCACACAAAGCCATCACACCAACAATTCTGTACCCCTGGCACCATACCCGGCACTGGGCATACAGTTGGTGCTCAATATAAATTCCTGCAGAACTGAATTCAACTCCTCTATCATCTAATACAGGGATCTGCCCTACTCTGCACAGAGACTTGACACCACTACCTGACTATGAAAGGGAGGAAACAGAGAGGTTTCTGTCACTTGGGATTTGTCATTGTTGGTATAAGAAAGAGACGTGGCTCAGAGTTTTGGATTCCAGTGGGAGAGAGCCAGGATGGGTAGAAAAAGAGGAGCCACAGGGGAGCCAGGCAGCCCAGAGACAGAACACATGCGTCAGCAGTCTGGACGGAGCATAAAAAGAGCTCCATTACCAAGAATGGAGGCTGGACCAAGGCCCAGAGGTTAGAACAGCACCGGCCAAAGTACACTTTACGGACTAGTGGACCCACAAAAGGGGCCCAGTAAAAAGAGATCTGGATAAAAGACAGGTGGGAAAAACCATGTCTCCTATTCTTTGGATAGACACATGGGCACTTAAGCATATTCTGAGGAGCCCTAGAGTCTTGACAAATGTTGAACGTTGTTCTATGCAAGGCGTCACCAATAGCCCTCTCCATAGAATCTACCCATCTTATGACACCGGTAACGCCACGTTATTGGCGATAAGGGTCAAATGAAGGCTAGAGATGGGGTTGCATGGGGATCACACAGATAAAGTGCAGGCATGACAGACCATGAGACAGACAAGAAGGACAAAGAGGGCAGAGTCCAGACCAGAGAAGTCAACCACTGCTAAAGATCCCCTTCTCCATCAACCATGGGCACCTCAAAAGAGACGCCCTGCCTAGGAGATCCCTCTGTCTCCCCAGCTCTGAACAGATCAACTAGAGACCAAGCTGAGCAGTGCCCCTTAGGCCTCACAGTGTGGTTCCCAGCCCTGTGTGAACATTAAAATCACCGGGGAGCTTTAGAAGCTATAGATGTCCACGCTCCCGCCTCGAACCAATTCATTTAGATGTTGGTAGCCCGGGGATCCTTCTTTGCCACACAGGGGATTTTTATTCACTTCTTACAGGGAATCCCATAGGCCAACCTCCTATCACAGCCACCCTGGGATCCACTAAGGACCAGGACAGCCCTGGCCCATCGCTGGCAGGAGAAGGCAAAGCTGATAGACACAGGGTCCCCGTGAGACCTCAGCCCATCCCTGCCCTAAGAATTCACTATGAAAAATGCCACAGATTTCCCCCAGAAAATGCCACTTCAGCCTTTCCCTAAAAATAGCCTGGCTTCTTGGAGGGGTCAGATGCATGGCCTTCAGAGAGAAAAGCATAAACACAGGCCTTGCCAAGCCAGGCTCTCCACACTTAAATCAGCCTGACCCAAAATCCACAGCAAGTTCCAAGAACAAGCCGAGTCGTCGTGAGGGGTTTAGTGGGAGGCCGTGGTTATGCAAGGCGCCGGCTCCACCTCGCCAGGGCTTCATGTGCAGAAGTTCACATTAATTATGGCTTTACCAAGCGAAAAGTGAGTTATGTCCCTCTGTCATTTCAGCCAGGATATTCACCAGGCTGCCAAAAACACTCACATACCCAAATACCAAAACTATGCAGGAAGGCTATGGGACGTCCTCACCAGAGACAAGACAGAATTTTCACTTCATAAATCAACAAGAAACTCCAAAAAGGCAGCCAGTTGAAAAGGCAAGCTACGTTGATGAAATATTTTCTTAATTCACCTCATTCAGGGTAATTGATTTTTTTTAACTTCACGAACAAGTAATTTTTAATGTAAATAATAAAGCCAGTTAACCGTGTATTCTTATTGCACAGGGAATGACAAAGTTTTTATCTGAATTAATTAGGTGATTTTTCACTGATACAGATTTGTTGCTTTTACTTAAGACTTTGTTTTTAATAAAATCCCTTCCCACCCTTCCCCTCAGCTCACTGTTTAGAGGAAATGGAAAGCAGTGAGGGTTGCTAATGTGTTTCTGTCCAAAGGATTGCCAACAACGAAAGCCATAGCACAAGCACATGACTCACCACTTCCCTCAGATGAGACAGGATGCAAACCCCAAACCTTACAGAGAATGTGTTTCACATTTATATTATTCCTGGATCATCACTGCCAGGAGTGGGAACCAAAATCCTACAGCGTTATTACTGCCATATAACTTTACACATTGTAGTTTTCACTTTAAAAAGTAAAATTAATGATGATGAGCAGAAAATACTAGGTAATTTTCCAGAGAAGTTACATTCCTCCCCTTTGAAGGTAGAACATTCAACCTGGCCAAGAGAAAAGGTCCTCAGTTGACATTTTCCCCTCTGTTTTCTCCCAGTACTGGAGATTGAACTCAGGACCTCACACTGAGCTATGTCTGCCATTTTTTGTTTTTTGCGAAATTGTAGGCGTACCCCACTCCACACCTGGCCTCCCCTGTTTCTTTCTTTTGAGGGGGTCTTTTTTGAGGCAGGGTCTTGCTATGTAGTCCAGGTTAGCCTCGAAGTCACTACGTACCCCTGGCAGGCCTCGAACTCGTGGTGATCCTCCTGCCTCAGCCTTCCAAGAACTGGGATTACAGGTGTGCACCACCACACCTGGCAACCTCCCCTGGTGTTTATCCCTAGATTGCTCATCGTACTTAGGAGGGTAGAAGAACAGGGTTGGGGAAAACAAAATTATTTTCATAGCCTGTGATCTGTCTGGTATATTGGAACTGAAAGCATTCTTATGAAACCCAAAACGTAATCCTCTTTATCATCATCATCATCATCATCATCATCATCATCATCATCATTATAGTTTTGTGTGCTTCATTTCTTTTTCTGGAATAGAATTGTTTTAAGCAATTAGCTACAAAGTTCAATGAAAAGTCTTTTAAAATTTCTCAACTTCACTATTCCCTCCACAGGAAAGGCCAATCTTTACATCATGTGTGTTCCCTTTGCCCGAATAGGAGTGCCACACTTACAGACATGTGTGTCACCTGTGTGAAAATTCTTTTTGTCACCACTCACTAAAATCTTTTTTTTTTTTTTTTTTGGTGCTGGGGATTGAACTCAGGGCTTGCACTCTAACCACCGAACTAAATCCCCGGCCCAACCAAAATCTTATTTATCTCACCAAATGGGGAAAAAAATACACTGGCTAGAAATGCCAGTCTTTTATTTATCTCTAGGCTTGGAGGGAGGACCTTAGCTGTTGCCCATCATCCGGCTTCTGGCTACTCAAACTGTGGTCCTCAGACCAACAGGATTGACAGGCATCACTGCAGATGTTGTTAGGGCTGCAGATTCTCAGGTCCCGGCCAGATCTGAATCAGAAGTCTATATCTGACCAGGATCCCCAACAGGTTCACATGTGTAGCCAAGGGCAAGAATCCCAGGTCTAGGATGGACTCCCATTCACGCTAAGAAATAACGTCTTGCAGGTCACTTAGCCTCTGGAGGATCCTTCTAGAATCAAGATACACAGTCTGGGGGACGCTAGCAGAGGCCTTTATATGGTTTTCAACCCAGTCCAAGTGGCCACTCCAGCCATCCCATGGCTGAGGAAGCAGGGGAAGCGCCAGGAGTGCGCAGGGGTCGGGGGCAGCAGGCTCCCCCAGCCTGGCTTTCAGCAGAGCGGAGCCATTAATTAAGACCCGCCCGACTGCTGGCGAAGCAGTCACTCTGGCATTCCCTGTCTGCCGGGGACTGGTGTGAGGTGTGAGAATCTGGGTAGCCTTCTCTGTGGCTCTGCCCCACTGGCGTTGATTGTGTATGATTAATGATTTAAAGGAATAAAAAAGAGAAAGGTCAACTTCTGAGTTCAAGACAGAGCAGCTACATAGGGAGTAATTAAGATACTTGTGTAAGCATGATTAATAAGCACACACGGGCACTCTCAGCAGTAAACAAGATGCAAGCAGATGGTTAGCATGGTAAAAGGTTTTTTTTTTTCCTTTCCTAAAAGCAATTTTTCAGCAGCTTGAAACTTGGCTTGTGAATTCTTTTCCTCCCCAAGTCTCAAAAAACTCATTATCTTTCCAACCTTAAAAATTTTTTTAGAAATTTTTTTAAACTAGGGTGAACTCTAATGATAATCACTCATCCTCTCTTTTAAAAAACCCTTATTATTTTATTTTATTTTTACAGATAACTAGAGTTTGCTTGTAAAATGGATGCGACTCATCTTTGTTCTGCACTGCCTTTTATGTCAGGCGTCCCATGAATTGGCGAGCCTGACAAGGTGGTTCGCTGCGGAGCCTTTTAACTCCCACCCAGCACTTCTCCCCCCTGGAGAGGCATCAGGGGTGGCATTTCTGGAGAGCGCTGGCAGGCAGGTGTCAGAGCCGTCCAGCAGGCGCCCCTCTCCAACACTAATCAGCCCCGGTGTTCTTTTACAATCCATAGCTAATTCGCAAGTTTCATTCTTTCTGAAAAACAATTACTAGGTTTTGAAGTTCATTGTGCATTTACTCAACTGTCTCTTCACATTAACGTAAAGTGGGAACAAGAAAAAATAGAGTCAGCAGGGAAGGGACATCAAAAGATGTTAAAAGTAGATGAAGGCTTTATTTTAAGAGTAATATAATTACAGATGTGTACAATATTTTACAATCAATGGAACACAAAAGGTGCATCCTGTCCCTTCAAGACTGTGTGTATGTGTGTGTGTGTGTGTGTGTGTGTGTGTGTGCGTGTGCAGAGAGAGAAGAGAAAAACAGAGAGACACAGACACTCAGGCACACATGTTCCTAAAAGGCGGGGAAGAAAAAGAGGTCATTATTGACTTAAAATGAAAAGATCCTCTGAGGCTCAACAGGAAAACATGTGTCTCACTTAGAAAAGAGAAAGAAAATAACAGGGTAATGACAAAACAGGAAGCCATCATTTTCTCCTTATACATTGCAAGGAGAAAGAGGGAGATGGAGGAAGGGGAAAAAAAAGGGAGGAACAGAGACAGAGTGAAAAAGAGAGAGGGACAGAGGGAGACACAAAAGGGAAGAAAGAAAGTTGGGTCTTAAGCAAAAAACAGAAAGAACTGCCAATAAACCTAGGGCCTCTCCTGAATTCTAGTCATTGAGCTTCCTATGGGGCACTCTTGCCCTACAGGGGCAAATGGGCCCTTGGTGTCAGCAATATGTCATCTGCCTCCCCAGGCCACCACAGCAGAAAAGCCAGCCTGGGCTCTGCTTGTCCTCAGCCAGCCCCAAGTGCCAACCATCTCCTTCCTGCCCCTGGGTCCTGTCTTATGAGTGCCTCCACCCGTGACAGGCAACAACTTGGGCTCCCAACCCAAGCTGATGTCACTCTGATCACACCCTCCAGGACTGGGAAAGAGCCCAGGAAGTGGCCTGTGCACTCAGGCAAATGTCCTTGAGAACAGATGTCCAGTGGTATCCCTCTGTCACCACCACTGGGGAAGGGGAGAACCCGGAGCACACCCCCACCCAAATTCTGACATGTGTGGTCTCACAACACAACATTATGTTAGTAAATACCTTAGTACAGTAATTCTGAAATCAGCCATTTCCCAATGATGTTAAAAGAATAAATTTTCCAGAGATAACAGTGTTTGTGAATATACTGGGCTACCCAAAGTGCGATGAGGTTCTTTCCTACAGAGACTCTCAGTCCCCTTTCAGATGCTAATGTGCTCTGTGACTCATCCACAGGAATATAGCACAGCATTTCCTAGGCTAAACTGGCTAACTTGACTTCAGAAGCTGCCCTCACCCCTGTACTTGGGTTCCATGGAACATTCTTTGAGAAACAAAGCTAGTCTACATTCAAAACTCTTTACTATCTGAAAGCAGTAATTAAATTACTCACTATCCTTTCTTTTCCCTAGCCTGAACATACTGTCTTATAAGATTTTCCTTCAGAGATCTATTTTCTACCCCTTGAATCACTTTTTTTCACCAGCCTACCCCACCTCCCATATTTTCATATTCTCTTTGAACTCAGTGAGCAAGTCCAGTGCTCCAACAAGGGGCTTATTCACCCAGCATGAAGAAAAACAGCTTTTGCACATTGTGTTCCCTCAAATGCACCTCTGGATTAAACTGAACTTTTTCCTAGTCATCCACATTATTGGTAAGCATAACCTACACTCTCTCTCCAGAGAATTCATATCCCTTTTCTCATTTGCTCCAAATCAATTAGCATGTTTGAAATATGTACCAAAACATCTAAGCAAAAGAAAATGCCCGCATTTGACAGGGTCTACACTTGCAGCTCCCACACCCATCTCTTGGGATGTACTGTTAAGAGAACCATGCAGAGTATGCACACTTGATGTTTCCCAAGCCCACAAAGAACACTAAGGGAAAAAAAATCAAGAATATATACATAATCTGTTATTAGAATTCATTTTTATTCTGGGACTTGTTACTCCGTACCTACTTTGCTTAAACTCTTACTGTACTCTGTCATTCTAGAATCAGGCTTAAATACCCTTCCTGGCCAAATGCCATTGCCACTTACCCCTTCCTCTATTCAGCCACACACTTAATCTTTACGATCCTAAGAAGTATGTGCTATTGTTAGCCCTATTTTACAGATGAGAAAACTGAGAAATAATGCAGTTAAGTAAACTGCCTAGGGTTGCACAGCTAGAAAGTCAGGGACCTGAGACGTGGAACCCAGACAGCCTGATTCCCAGTTCCAGCATCAGAATCTGCCTGCTGCCATGGCTCTCTATGGCTTGGCCCTGTCCCCTTGTCCACGCACAGCTGCCCACCACCAAGTGCCCACCACACGTCCTCTGACTTCATTCTCCTACCATTCTCCTCTCTGATCCTCTCCCAAGGAGCAGTTCCACTCTAAACATCTCTAAGATCTTCCTGACCACTATAAATGTCACCGCCCTGACCCGCACACTCTCACAGAATGCAGCCTGTCTCACCCAGCTCAAAGCTAAAGGATACCATGTCTCTTATTTTTCACCGTTCTCTGCACTGTATTGGTTGCTTGATCTCTGCAACTAGACTGTAAACTCCCTGCAGTTTTAAAAAGCTGCTAAGAGGCTGGATAAGTAAGTAGCACCCCTCTTTGGCTACCAGTGTCTGGAGTGCACCAGGATCTCCCTGGTGTCAAGACTCTCTCCAAATTCTCTTGCACACTTCCTCCTTCACAAGCCTTAAACTTCCACTTATTGTCTCTCAGGCTGGCCCACAAATTGAAATAGAACTCGATGCTTAATTTTACATCAACCCATTAAGCTGCTTTAAACACTTCGATATTCCCCAACTATAGTTAAACATATGAACTTGCACTTAAGAGTTGTCAACAACGCACTGACAATTTGTTTTATCGTTGTGTGTTAATCTACAATCTGTTTAATGTAATCCAATACATTATTTGGGATGGTGTTGTATAAATTTAAGTCTTAAGCCATGAAATATCATTTAAAATTAAAACTCTAATCTCTTAACCAAGGAAGATGGCTACTTACAAAAGCAGCAGCTAAGACAAGTCCCTGGGTATAAAAGGCATCATTAGTGTCTCCTGCAACGAGGAAATGGGTTTAGGGCAAGGTGGTCCTGCAGGACCAAAAAGCGTGGAGGAGGGGGCAGCAGTCATGTTCCGGCCTCCAAGCAAGATTCCCTCACTTAATCAGCCTCACAAGACAGCCACAATTGCTCTAACCCGAGGAACTACTGCTGGCTACCTCTCCTTCCCCAAAGTCCTCAGGCAAAAAAACAAGAGCAATAGTAACATGGCAGCAATGGCCATGTGAAGCAGGTGCTACACTGTATGACAGAGAAATTAAGGCCACAGCAGTAGTTCCATAGCCAGGAAGAGGCATTGCTGAGCCATAGTCTGCCCATAGAACCTGGAGTCTCAGCCTCTGCCTGCTCTGCCCATCATCCCACACAAAATGTCAGTCACTGCACTTACGGCCAGGCTAAAGACTGAATGGTTACAAGTTCCTTTGGGTAAAACATAATAAATACCTTGGGAACAAGGTAGGGCATGAGCTATAATGAACAATTAAAGCAAACACTAAAAATATAACATATGCACTGTCCTCAAAAAGTTCACAGTTAATACAAGAAATGAGATACACAAGAAGCATCAGGAGAAGGTCATTAAAATGCCAACAGATGGATCTCACAGGACAGCTCCAGGGAGGGGTGCTAATGACCAGTGGCATGAAAGGGATGGACTGGAAAGAGACAGTGAAGTAAGGGAAGGTAGAGGTGAAGGCCTCATACCATCTTTTAAACAAATCCCCAAACCTCACAGACAGAGGTGGTCTCATTGCCTACTAGAAAATGTCACTTGCCAATGCAGGAAACATCCTGCACACAGAGGATGTACAGACATTGCAAGGCCCATACCTTTCAGCCTGGGAACCCAGCTCCAGCCTTCACTTACCTGGAGCACCAATAGGCATTTCCGACAATAGCTGCTGGCCATTCTCAGAACCTGGTGCTGCCAGAAGCCCATGTCCTGGCTCCCGCATCAGGACATCATCACCAAACACCTGCTGCCTGGACTCACCTGAACGCTGACAGACTCATCCATATTCCAGCACATCTGGAGGCCCTCAGGACAGCAAGATGTGGGGGTGGAGCTCCAGGGCATGGAAGGGCGTCTCCGCCTGGTCAGATGAACAGCAGGCTGGCCCAGCAGGGTACCAACAAAGACAACTAGCAGTCCCAATGGGATGCGATGGGATAGTCAACCTCCTTCAACTGCGACCATTCATCAACTCTGGGTGTCCCTGTTTGGAAGTGCTACCTACTTCAGAAATGTCAAAATCCTTATAGAAGGGTGGTGATAAAGTGAATAGGCTGTTTCAGACTATTTCAGACTGTCAAAGTGCTTTTATTGTAATAGGAAATGCACAGAGTTAGCTTTGCTTGTTTTGACAATCACACATGGGCACACCTACACACAGACACACACACATATACACACACACACACAAGATTTATCAGTTACATGTACCCATTGAAACAGTGAGGTTTTCAAAGCAAAAAATGGCTCTAGCCAAATTCTGATATGATGAATTTTTTTTGTGGTGACAAACACACATAACTCTGATTCAGAGCCCTCTCATTGCCTCTGTGGGGAAGACTTTTGGAAACCCAGTATACTTACCAGAAACTTCTACTTACATGTAATAGTTTAAAAGAAGTTCATAAAAACTAGAGCAAAATTAACCTTACCGTTTAGCCTCCAAACAGGAGAAGGGTCCCATGACTTAAAGGGGGCGTGCTGGGACTTCAAATTCCTAATCAGCATTAATTTTGCTTCTTTGTCCTCTCCTGCCTTCTCTTCAAGTACATGTTTTTTTATTTTTGCTTTAATTGCTTCAAATATATGTACAAATATTTATAAATATATATAAATAAATATTGCCTCAAATGTATAAAACGCTCACTATTCTCCCCAAAATCTCCTAGAAGACACTGTCAGATTTTTTGCTCTGTCAAACTCTGTTTTACTGCAGGACTGTGTGGAGGCATGGTGTTCACATCCCGGCACTACCCATGGCATGGTTTTACCTCTTGGGCTAAACTTACCCCAAGGCATATGAGCTGGCAAATCTTCATGCCAGTAAATCTTTAAAGAATAAAGAGAAGGAGAAGGGAGGAGAAGAGAGAAGAGGATAAAGAGCCAAACAATGAAATAGTCTAGGTAGTAACAAAAATGGAAATGCTTTTGAATTTTCCACTCACAGAACCAAAAACCAAACCTGGTTACACCATCTCCCTACTTGGCATTCCATGATTATCTTCAATTAGTAGATGTTAATATAGTCTTGGGTAAGAAGTGTTTATGGTTCAGATCCAGCTTACGTGAACTGATAGGCTAATATTATCTCAGTTACCTTGCAGGACAACTCTGAACAAATTCAACATCTCCAGTGTACAAGTAAGGCCCAGAGACACAAAGACACCTTCCTGCCAGAGTCACAGAACCAGTAAGTGACAGAGCCAAGAATGAGATCCCTTGGCCACATCTTGTTGAAACAATCTACTCCCAAATGACAATGACTACACAGCCAGGAAAGAAATCTTCCAACCGAAGAACTCCTTTCCAGCTTCCTTCCATGAGCAATGTCCCTTATTCATGAAGGGGAGGGCACTGACTGCTGGTGTGACTTCCAGAATGGTGGCAGCAAACACCCATGCGAAGGCTGGCCAGGAGCTTTACTAAGCAAATGCTGAACAACTACAAACTTCTTCGCAGGTTTAGAGGAGGCTGAGTTGCAGGGCTATGGACAAGGGGGTACACTCAGCTGACACCAAAGATGTACAAAGGAATGCTACAATATATATATTTTTAGAACTGTGCGTACATTTTAAGCTTGATGTTCCATGAAGCTGATATACAAACACAGGTCACTAGACTTGAGTTGCAAGGAGTGCATCCTCACACACAAGTATAAAATACTTTGAGTTATAAACTAAAACTGAAGACACTTCCCTTTAACTGATTAGTAAGGAGAGCACTTGTAAAAAACTGAAATTATGGGGCTGGGGATTTAGCTCAGTGATTAGAGTGCTTGCCTTGCAAGCACAATGCCCTGAGTTCGATCCCCGGCACCACAAAAAAAAAAAAAAAAAAATCCTGAAATTAGGGTTGTAGAGCTCCTTAAGCAAAACAAATGTTCCTGAGTGTGCTTTTATCTCTCGCAGACACTACTCAAGCAAAGGCAACCAACTCAGTGCGGAGAAGGTCCTAGAGAACTGTTTTCGTTGTTACACAGTAGCTTGTACACAGCCACATATTTACATGGTTACCCTACAACTCCCCTCAACTCCCCACGTCTTCTCTGGCAAACCAACAAATTTAATTAATTTTAATTTCAATTTATTTTAAGTTCCTGTTCCATCAGACCTGAACAGACCTCTTCATAAGCAAGGGGGGGGGGACAGGAACTGAAAAATGTGACTTTTCCGTAAAGAAAACAGACCCTTGCTCATCACCTCGAGTGACAATTAGCAGTCTCTGCAGCACATTATATGAGAACTAATAAAGCAAAGGAATCGAGGGCAGCCTCTTCTCTTCACGATGCTGTCTGAAGCTTAAAAGAAAGCCTGAACACTAATGAATTCTGAATTCATGTCAGCTCAATAGAGAGCTAAGTCTTTTATCTTCACCTGGAATAGGAATGAAAGAAGAAAAGCCCAACAGTTCAGCCACTTACCCCAAAATACACTCTGCTTCAGCCCTGTTCTTGGCTTAGAGAGCCTGAAGTCCATTAACACTAGAATGGGTCTGAGAAATCACCTAATGTGATCACCTTATTTCAAAGGGGAACAGACTTGAGCCCAGAGAAGGTGAGCGATCTCCCCAAAGTCACAGAGATGGCCTTCAGCACCTCATCCCTGGCTGTGACCTACTACTACCCTACTAGGAAAGAGAAGTGAAAATACAGATTTTACTCCAAATGACAAGAATGTTCACCCAGTGTTTTCTGCAAGTGGTTGCTAGATTCGAAATAAACATATGAATTACATTTCAACTACAGGCAGTCATTAATGGACCCAGAAAGAAGTGATCAAAGGGGATTGTACTTCCACAGAAAGCTTTCTAGGTAAAGAGAAGAGGGGGGCGGAGAGAGAGCGAGAACCAGATAAGGTGTCTCCCACAGATTCCCCTTACCAGAACTCTCTGCAAAGAGGACGGTTGACTACATATTTAACTAGAAGGAAAGTCCTACACTCAAAGATTAAAACGAAGTACAGGAGCTCAAAACCCAAGAAGGAAAGCTTAATGTTTCACAGAACTGTTCATGGACAACTTTAAAGATGAAGCAGGTTATCAGACAAAATAGTTCTCAAAGCACTGTGATGTAGAAAGGAAAAGAGCTCGCTCCCTGCTAAGTTTATCTGCCCTGACAGCTTCTGGCTTGGCCTGGCAGAGGCTGAGTGTCCACACAGCGAGCATAAAGATAACCTCCAATGGCTACACGTCCCCGCGCATTCGCCAGAGGTCACTAAGGATTGAGCATCTTGCTTCAGCGCCTCCACAAATCCAGAGACATGCCAATCTGCTTAGTGTTATACAACATCAAGACACTTGGATTTTACTTATCGAGGGATGTCGGGCTTGCTTTGTCACAACGTGGTGGCTATTAGCACAAGGCTGAACGACCAGAGCTGAAACTAATTTTTACAAATTATCTGGTTTTAGGATGCCCAGGAAAAAGGACATGACTAACAAGATGGCGGTGACTATTGTTGGACAACATTCCATCCTGAGAACATAAAAGCCAAACAGTGGAGAATTGAGAAATTAAATTCATGGCCTGGAAAACAAGCCAAGATTAAAAAATGTCATGTCGATACAGTAGGTGCTCTTGAGAGGGGGGAAGAAGACGTCAGAAACTGGATTGATTGCATTTTCATAGCAATGTTGTGTGATGGAGGTGGAGAAGGGTCAAGTGTATCGATAACCTTAGTGCTCTGGGGGCACATACCATATCTTTCATCAAAACCTTACCCAACTTAAAAACTCGCCACCATTACAGCTCACAATCTTCCACCACGAAAGCCTACCAAAGACTCTTCCCATGGAAGGCTGAGCAGAATTAGCTGGGTCCTCTGCCTGTGAGCCACATGAAGGTCCTGGTCACAGCATCAGGGCTCTCAACTGATGGACAACTTCAAAGGATATGGTCTTTTATGTCCCATCTTCTGATGCAGCTTGTAAATTCTCCTCTTACCCATGTCTAAGCCAACATCCTTTGTAGTCCCCAATCCTAGAATCTAGTCATCCAACCCTGGAAGAAATTAACATTTTTCTTTGAGTGTCCAAAGAATGGATGGAAGAATGAGATTGCTGTGAGACTTCCTACCCACTAACTTACAACTGCACCCTAATGACACTGGAAGAAATTCCTTGATGGGAGAATCTCCGAGGGCTTATAACACTGTACACAGACCTCGAGGGAAATGATACTTATACTTATTCTCTGCCCAGACTCTGTAGCGTGGAGGTGGATTTGTTCGTGAGCCCAGGCCTGGGGGCTCATGGATTTACCTCCCGGCTCACAGGAACACAGGGACACACACTTGGGGCTCAGAGGTATGTCCCGACTTTTGCCATCCGGCAACATTTTGGGGCAGTGGTGTATAGAGCATGGAACCCCGTTGTGAAAATATCCATAAGACAAGACCTGGCACTTTCCAGAGCTGGGAGGGGAGAGCTCAGGAGACCGAGGGACAGGGAAGACCAGTGGAGAATGGTGGGAAGAACTTTTTAAACTGAGCGGCTAGTTTGTCCTCTCTTCACAACAGTGACAGACACAAAGAGGTTCCCCTGCCCTGCACGCAGAGTGGACTTCCTTTGAAGCTGGGAAACTGTCTCTCACACTGAAGACAGCCCTCTCTGGGGTCTCACGCTCTGACCACATCCTCGCCTCTGGGACGAGCTCCAGTTTTGTCACGGGCAGGCAGGAAGAAGGGTCACTTGAGGGTCAGGAAGATGGTAGCCTTCACACCTACTGAATCTGAGCCTTCTAGTAAGAAGACCCTCCTTCGCTTTCTTTTAAGGGACTGAAAAGAGTATTCCAAGTTCATTTGTTTCTGTTGCTTATTAAATTGTCAGTATTTTTCTTCAAATATTGGGAAGAAAGATGTTATGATTTATTCTAGAATCACAACTAGGACTAGAAACCAGGTTCCAAGTGCCTGCCTAAGAGGCTAACCTCTTAAATCCTACTATCTTCCAACTTCATAGAGGGGAAAAGGGGGGGGCAATAATGTTACAGGAGAGATAAAAATAACAATGAAATAGAAAGCCCAGAAATAATCTCTTGGCTATATGGTCACATGATATGCAAGAGCAGCAACGTCTAAATAGCCAAAAAGTGAAAGAACCCATATGTCTAGTGCCAGATGAATGAAGAAGCTAAATATGGTAATTTACAAGCAATGGAACATTACTCAGCCTTGCAAAAGGAAAGAAATGGTGACATATGCTACAACATAGATGAACCTTGATTCACCCATATGAATGGGTGGCATCACTTAGTGGCATTCAGAGTAATCTGATTCAGAGATAAAAAGGAGAATGATAGTTGGAGGGGCCAGCAGGAGGAAGGAATGGGGAGTTTCTTTAATGGGTACAGTTACAGTTGTGCAAAATGAAAAAAGTTCTGGAAAGAAATAGTGATGATGGCTGTACAATACAAAGGTACGTAATGTCACTGGACAGCATGCTTTAAAATACGTCTTAAATAAAATGGGTTACACAGGACTACAGCCTTCCTACAGAAGAAACCAACAAGCACCTCCGCAGCCGGGCCCTCGGGAAGGTCCAGCTCCCAACCTGTCAGAACATCTGTTTCGTCATCTGTAAAAAGGGCAACGTCTCCACCACTCAACCGCGACAGAGCACCGGGGAGCTCTACTCACCCCTAATACACGGCAGGCATTCAGTAAACCTCAGTTACCTTTTCCTTCCCCAGAGCAAGTACTTTCTGTTTCCAACTCAGAAAAGTGAAACTTCTTTCTCTCTTAATTGCCAGGTTTGCTGTGAGGCAATTGGCAGCATCCTTGGATTTTGGTATTGCTCTAGATGTTTTGCACAGGGAGGCTCCGGAGGCTTTGTATGGCTTGATGGCCAGATAATGAGACTGTATTTCTGCTCACATACCCATGCAGACCAGGACCAAGACCCACATGGTCACATATTTGCATATGTGGAGCAGCAGAAAATCTGAATGTGAATAATAAATTTCTTATAAGAGCCCCCTGCACAGTTGCTACTTAAAGAGACCAAATAGGACACAGGCAGAAATATTTTTCCTGAGTTTTCTTTGATTTGTTTCTTTGATTCTCAAGCAAATAACTCTACTCCATGGACCAGCCTGAGCCAGGAGGAGATAGATACCATACACAGCAACCAGCAAGAGGCAGTATGGTCAAGTGGGAAGTGTCCAGTCTCAGATCCAGAGGGCCTTGATTCTCCCATTTACCATGATCCAGGAAAAGTTCTCAAATGTCTCCCTCACCTGAGAAACAAAGAGAACCGTACCTGCCCAGCAGGGTGACTGTGAAGACTAAGAGCTAACATCCACTCTGATAGGTCTGTTATGAGAACAACAAGGTATCACAGTCTCAACATCAGCCAGCCCCTGTCCCCTCCCTCAACCACAATAGCTGAGCCACCCTGAGCAGTCTGCCATTTGGAAGTGGAGGAAGCAAGCATCCCTTTTGACACCCCATCTTCTAATCAACACCACATGTGAGCCCCAGTGCTTACTTTCATTTTCCTGGTTCTCGTGGCTCACTCTGGGTGGGTGGTGGACAGCAGAAGGGCTTGGGGACCAGAGAGAGACACCAACAAAGACTAAGACACCGGCCACTTCTGTCCCTCTCCAAGACTGGTTCCCACACAAGGCCCAGCTTTATCTGTGATCTTGGTTCTGTAAGATATTTCATTGTCTTTCTAAGCCCTCCAATTCTGCTTAAGCTACCTCAGATGGACTGCAGATTTCATGCCATCAAGAGTCTTTCTCAGAGACAAATCCAGAACCCGTGCCTACACGGGGCCACCTAATGTCCCTCTCTCCACTTCTGCGACCTCCGTTCCTTCTCCATCAAGTCAGCAGAGTCCAGTGGGCTGGCCGTGAACCACTCTGCTCCTTCTATTCCTTCCAGCGCAAAGGTCCCTTTCTCCCCACACTTGGCCAATCCTCCCAGCCTGTTCTTTCAGACCACTTGCATCCCCTACACAAACACACACGCACACACCACCGCACCACTTGTGCCTAGTTATTCAAACAGCCAAAAGCAACTTGCTGGCCTCAGAGTTGGCCCCTCCCTCCTGCAGAGTCCCCAGCCTGGGTGAGTCCTCGTGATCTCCTTCATGGAGCTGGAAACTACCCATAATTACCTCCATCACAACCAGAGACTCTAGCAATGAAAGAACATTTGGGTCTTTAGGGTCTTTAAATAAAACAGACACGGCTGCAAGCATTGCAGCTCCAAGCCACACGCTTCACGGGCAGCCCGAGATGCATCCCCTCTGACTTGTTGCAGCTGCTGAGGAAGGGTGAGGAGAGGAGGCGAGTGAGGCCTCAGAAAAGTCTGGCAGCCAGGACCAGGGAGGTCTCAGGGAAAAGAGGCGCTGGGCAGACTCCATCTCCCTAACCTGCATGGTGCCTGCCGGCACCATGTTTGCTCTCTGAGCAGTGAGAAAGACCAATTAATTTATCAATCTGCACCTCTTTCTGCCATAACATATTTCCCTCTTGCCAACAAAAAACGTGTCCATTATCAGGCAGGTCCCTGTCCTCCGAAGCAGCCCATGCGGCTGTATAATTACACTTCTTTCCTTGACAACTTGCATGATTGTTTTCCTAACAGTATATTACTTCGTTAGTACTTTCCAATATACGTTATTTTTAAACTGTCACTTTTGCCCAACTCATCCCAATTCGCACTCGTCTGTTTATCATAACAATCATTAATAACTGTCAGTCCACGCCATCAATGTAACGAACTCACTCCCTCATTAGCATGTTCTAGCATTTGTTCCGTAGAGGGGGCTGATTATTTTTTACAACAGGCCAAGCCAATTACTTTAGTGAAATGGAATCACATTAATCAAAACTTAACAAGGTGGCAAATTTAAAGATATCAGATTGCAAAAGACAGCATAACTAATATGTCAGTGTCAGGGGTAGCGTGTAGGTATGCAGCAGCTGTACTAAATATATCTCTTCGAGGAGGCCACATGAATTTTGACGTTTCATATGATCTGACAACTACCAAAGTGATATTATAGAAGGCAAGAGCCCGGCACTGCACAGCTCGCGATGACTTTTGTAGATTCTGGCAAGGGCAGCGCAAGCAGAGAGGGAGGCAAAAGAGGGGAGAAGAAAATGGTGGCCGCGCCTATCCAGGCTGGCAGACGGCAGTTGATCATGTCTCCCTGTGCCAAGACATTTTCTTTTACACTTTAAATGATGATAGTCATCCATCACCGTCTGACAACTGCATCAAAACCAGCTGCAAAACATGCAAAGCCCAGCAGTCTAAAATATGCTGACACAACCAACAGAAAAACAGATTTTAAAATATATGTATTTATATATTCCATAGGAAAAGGAGGGGGGAGGGGCGGAGACCCCAGCGAGAATGAGGGCAAAGGTGGAGGCAGGGGTGAACTACAACATGTTTAGGAGTGGAGAAGAAAGAGTGAGGAAAACCAGGGCAGTGAAGGAGAGGGAAGAAAGATGAGAGGGAGAACAAAGGGGAAGAATGAAAAGGAGACAAAGATGAAGACAGAGATCAAGAAAAGGGGGAAGTGGTGAATGGCAAAGGGGGAAGGGAAGAGAGAAGAAATGAAAGACCACACATCACTGGCAGTCCTGGAAAGAAAGGCCAAGTGGAGACTCTTGCAAGGAGTGGATTCCACCCAGGACATCTCTCTAGTCAGCCTCAGCCCTTCCTCGGTTCTTCCCCAGCCCTTCTGACCTCCTGCTGGAAGATACCCGGGACTCTACAAGGTGCTCCTACCCACATTCACCCAGGAGTCAAATTCTCTCCCAGGCCTTGTATTCCAGCAGCTGCTCTGCTCCTATCACTCCCCCAACACACAGCATCAGGTCTACCTGCAGTGCGCCACCTGCAGACCCTCACCACACACAGTCAACATGCATGGCTCACGACAGCTTCCCGCCCCACCAGTCTGGCCTCTTCCACACCCAACAAGGAAGGTCCAATCTCTGCCCTCACATTTATGAGCTGGATGGCCTCAAGTAAGCTACTGGGCCTCTCTGAGTTTCACTTCCTCATCTATCACAGAGGATAAAATGACTTATAGCTGTATCATGAAGAATGAAATAGCACACAGGAAGCAATGAGAAAGATGTCTGACTCAAGAGTAGACACCACTCCCAAGAGTGGTCTTTAGGGTAGACACTGTGTTGATTCAAGTACACAAGCCCTAGGAATTCTGCAGAACTGAACTGGGGTAGAGTCCATCTTTGCAGACCTCATTTATGAGGTTTTCACCCTTCCCAGGACCTCCTCAGTCAGGTACTTCATAAACTGGAGACTTGGTTGGCTGCAGGCAGAGGACAGAGAATGGCCAACATGATTTGTAGGCCCTTCAGGAATGAGCTGGTTTACAAAGGCACGATGGTCCAACGTGCTACATCTGAATGCATCCTTCCCTGGACCTGCAACCTCACAGGCTCACCCACCCTACTGTTATTGTATTTAATGAAGCCTGTTTATTTATTTACTTATTCCAAGGGAGCCCAGAACCAGGTACATCAGGCTGGCAAAGGCCCTGTTGTATAATGTGATTAGATTCAGTTACATCACACAGTTCATGAAATTGTGCTATGATTCATTTTTACAACTTAAATAGCTATTTGGTTGGGTTGCCAGGTTGAACGTGATGAATGTGTATGATAAAACAGAACAAAGAGAAGGGCTAGTGCCCGTAAACTGAAACATTAGTCAGTGCATTAACCCCTTCCCTCCTTGATTGCAATGTCTCTTGGGGGTGGCTGTCCCATGGCCAGCCTCATCCAACCCTCACGTCTGGTATCCCGTCTGTGCCCTGCCAACAGTGATGATTTCACCTTCTCCCCAGCAAGGAAAAAACTTTCTCTAGAAGGGTCATGATCCATTCCATCCTAATGTCCCAGGAGAGCAGGACAAATCACAAGTGTTGATGAGTCCTGGGTCGAAGTCTGGTCACTTTCCAGGTCCCTAACTTACATCCTAGTCCTGAATTCTAGATGTCGAACATTTAATTCATGGCTGAATTAACATTCATGGCAATCATGGCCCCTCATTACTCAAGGCCACGAGAATTCAACTAGATCCAAAAGAAATCACATCAACACAAAATTCGATTAAAATAACTTTGGGAACAAAACAGAACTTGTGTCAGCCATATCGATGCATTTCATGTTTCACAGGAGATTATTTTTTCATTGTTCCAGGATGCTTTTCTAAAGAAATCCTAAAGTAGACTCTCTAACAAAGGGTATCACCACTCTATAAATTACCATTTTTAAAGAAAATTGGATTTTAATTTTAAAGTCACATAATTTTTATGTTGAAAGAGGCCTTACCAGTTAACATCAGTCTCAATTCATTTTTTTTTTAAACTTCACAGGAAAGAAACTTGGGTGGGCATGGCATATGTTCCAAACCTGGTAGTGACACACCTCCCAGCAATTTGCCCTTCTGACATGCCTGTGCTACTTCCTGGCCTGGAAGGAGAATGGTTCTCCTGCCCTTGAATCTGGGCCAGTGTACGTTACTAGGTGATATCTGAGGTTAGGTCATAAACACCATGCAGCGTCCATCTCTTTCTCGGACACTCACACTTGAAGCCCTGCAATGCTGTGGAAAAAGCCCTCCTACCCTGAGGTAGCTGTAATGTGAAGAAGCCAAGCCACATGGAGAGGCCACATGGAGAGGCCACGTGGCTGGGGCTCCATTCGGCAGTCAAAGTCTTCAACTCCTCCTGGCCCAGATGCCAGACACGTGTGCAAATCCACTTTCAGATGACTCCAGCTCCCAGCATGGAATCACTCCCAGCCTTTGAGTCTTTGTAGCCCAAGCTCCAGCACTGTGGAAGAGAGTCAAGCCAATCCACTGAGTCCTGTCTGAACTCCTGACCTACAGAATCCAGGAGCATATAAGCACGGCTGTTTCAAGTCCCTAAATTTTGAGGTAATGCAGTGAGAGATCAGAGGAAAACTTGGATGCCCGAGAATGTGACGACCAAGCGAGAACCAGAGTCCAGCTCTGATGATTCTAGAGTTAGTGCCCTTCTTCTTTTACAAGCCTTCTGCCACAACTTTTGCATAAAGCACAGTATACCTGTGCCACAGGCACCAACTTACTAGATCAGCAAGTAAGGCAGAAACTGAGAAGAATGTGGCCACAAACTCATCAGATACCAAGGAGACCAGCAGAGTTTTCATTGCCCTTGAGACTAGTCAAATCTCTGAAAAGACCAGCCAAGGAAAAACCTACATTCACCTGGAAAACCAAAAACTGGGTATCTGAGCATCCACACAGAAAAATATATATATACCACCAGCAGTCACTGACATTCACTGGCCCTATGATTTGTTCCCAAGTATAAAATTCTCTGAAAAGCAATCACTGCCCCAAATGGAGGCCCTTATATCATACTGTCCACAAATTCCATTTTCCTTGAAGTTGGAGAGTATCAACAATCCCCCGACCTGCTCCCCTAGACATTCAGGTGAGCAACTCAAGTCTGGATACTCGGCATGGATCCAGGAGGGAAATGTCCAGCCCTAGGAGATTCAGGATTTGACACCGGGGCCCAATCAGTGAAGGTAGTTACATTACAGGGCAGCCACCTTTTCACACCATGTGATCCCCCCACCCACTGCGGTGAACTTTCAGATCCACCTTCTTCATGAATCCGATAAGAATATTAGTTTCTTCACTCCTCTCTCGGCCAAGAGAACCCAATGTAATGGTCTCTCAGTAAGAGAGACCCTTAGATGACATTGTCTTTTGTGGTTGTTCTCATGTACCCCATGCTTGCTATGCGAGGAACTACGAGTGCAATATGCTTCCTCCCCAAGTTTATAACTTTTTTCAGATCCAAAATTAAACCTTAGAGTCTCTCTTTTTTGTAGATTTATTTAAATGAAGTCTTCTGAAGTCATAAAAATTAAATCACACTTAGCCATTTGTTTCATGAAGTGTCTTTATTGAAAACAAAAACTATAAATTTTAATAATTTATGTATGTATATTATACAGTCATGTATTATTTGTATCCTCAAAATCGAGGCCATCCTGAACAGTCTTAGAAGCAAACTCACCATCCAAACCCATCCTCAGAGGAGAATGGATGTCTTCTCCTCCCAGCATTCAAGCAAAAACACACAACTTCATTAGTTATTCTCTCTCTGACCTCCCCAGGGTGCGCCGGCCCTTTCTGCTGCCTTCTGCAAATGGCCTCATCTCTTACATTCTTAGATAAAATGACACAGAGCTCAAGTTCACAGTCCTTGGTAAGGACTTCAGTCCCGATCTTGGACTCTCCATGGACTGTCTTTCCCACCTCTGTTTCCTCATGAGCTTATTGATGGCAGTGTGCTGCCCTGTCCCCTTACACCTGGGCCCTGTGACAAGGGCTGGAGGGACGTACAGTCCAAGGGACACAGAGCACGGCAGATGAGTCTTCCACCTCTGCACCCCAATGCAAATGCCACAGGCCCCAGAGGGAAACCCTCCACTCAGATTCTCACTGGCAAAAGAAAAAGGACTGCAATACTCTTCACGGCAAAAACTGAACCCCCAAAAACCCACGAAAGCTTCCCTCTGAACTCAGAAAGTCACCTGAGGACAGAACACGTAGCTCCACTCTCCCCAACATTCTCATCTTGCACCAAGCTTCCTCCAGCCCGACCGCTGTGGAATCAGAGCTGCAGATGTGAGAGGGGCCTCTAATTTATTTCCCTCCCTGATTTATCTCCCCCACACACATCACTTTGGTATGACAACAATGCATAATTCGATTACACATGATATATAAAATCATTGCAGCTGTTCAGAGATATTCACAGCAAGAGCACTTCAGATCCACGCTCAGACACAGACGTACAGACACACGGGCAGACTTTGGAAATATCCTGCAAAAATCACAGAGGGAGAGGAGAAAATAAAAAGCTGTCCTTTCCACTGATTAGTGTTTCTAGCATGCCTGTCTGCACGCTCTGTCCCTGAGTCCTGAATTAAAAGTAGCTCCTCAAAAAGGAAAACACCCACAGGTCTAGTGGGGGGAAAGACATTTGGGGGTGAAATGACGGCGATGTACCAGAAAAATCAGAGTGTGTACTGTTTAAATTTACTTTAAGATGCTGCTGTGAATCCGAGTGCATTTAATTCCCTTTTAAACACCGCATAAAAGTTTCTCTCCCGCCTGCTCACTCTGTGGGCTACATACCGTGCCTAAGATTAATCCCTCAGGAGTTTTTTATTTCCTATTCTGCCTATCTTTCATCTTCACCCCAGACTAAGCAGATGGATGTGAATTCAAAGTTTTCTGATCTTTAGCACAAGTTATGGAGGGTTATCTTTGGCTGTATATCTTTCTGCTGGCAGAGCTCCCTTGGTGATGAAGGATTAACCACCCCAGCTGTCTCTTCCCAGAATGATGCAGTGCCGTGCTCCTCAACACGACAGCATCACTTAATCTTAATGTCCGCTCTCCGAGCGCAGCCGCGCAGGACAAAGCCAATCAACATCAGATGCCACCAAGATGGACCTACTGCTTGGCCCTGGAGTCTCTCACCCTCTCACTCCTATTAATCAACATCACCCAACCCAATTCCAGAGTTCACTTCTCTCAAACCACAGTTAAACCAAGCCAGGGTCCATGTTCACCATCTGAAGTGTGAGGCAGGAGGAGGGGTGGTGGGCGACAATCAGCTGCAACGAGAGCACATCACGCCAAGGCGCATCACAGAATGAGGGAGTCTCATCCTCCGCCCAGCTTTCTGTCCAATGGCAGTGTTGAATCTGGAGCCCGTGACATCTCTTCACCCAAGGAAATTCACCCATCTGGCCTCAAAACAAATTGATCTTGAATGAAACCTACCCGTCTTCCAGAGACCCCGAGAGTCTGAAGAAAGCCGTAGGACCAATCTGTATCAGCAAGCATTCTCTCCCTTCCTCACCCTAACCCCACATGTACCTCTGCTCACACCTGTAAAACTGGGCCTAATGTATTTTTTTTTTTGCACAAAAACACTCAGTTGCACCACAGAAAGCACAAAGACTCAAACCTGACCCAAACATTGACTGTGTGATCGACACGTCCACAAGTGCACATAATCCTAATAACTTCCTCTCTCCCCTTTTCTTTTTTAAGATTACATGTCACAGGTGGGAAAGCAAAATGGTACTCTCATGTTTTTCTCTAGCTCCAAGCAATTATAGTAAAGTACCTCCCTTTTCTTTCTTAAGAAAGGGAATGAAAAAGTCAGCCCAGATCTCAAAGGCAAACGTAATAAAACAGTAAATTATTGCTGGAGTTTACTAAACAAATGCAACCTAGTTAAATTTGGAAAAATCTTCACTTTTGCTTACATTTGCAATTTTACTGCTGAACTACTGGTATTTCTTACTTATGCAACATTAAAATGTATAAGAAATCCTCTTGTGTGCTATATCCAGCATCTACTCTTGATTTATAATACCCAATTTAGGGGGGAAAAAACACAACTAAACCTGATTTAAATCACAGATTACTCTGTAAAACACAAGCAAGGAACTATTCCAAATCCTAAATGTAATTTAAACATATTTATATTTTACAGTGATATATTTTCCCCATTTCTTGTCTTACGACTGTAAACTTTCTATAATTATATAAGCAATTTCCCTAAGGTCACAACATTGATCATAGTTACAAATTGCTAAAGTACAACAACACATAGCGAGCAGGAAAATATATGCCGGACATCACAAACAGTTTCATCAAATCAGGGATGGGGTGGGGGAAGAACAGTGAGAGAAGGAGGAATGGAGATAGAGAAATGGAAAAAAAAGTAACAAATTTTGCAAGAAGTCATTAGACAATGTCACATCCCCTTCCCCAAAGCCATTTGAAATACAATTTTTACAAATCGTCCTCCAATAGAATTTGGTTTAATTTCCAAGATATTCTTAACCCTTTCCTTACTACTCTAAAAGCTATTTGAGTTGTTCCTGGGGAACAAACTCCAGAAGTCATTCTGCCAAAGCACAAGTAAAACTAAGGAAACAAATCCTACGCAATTGAAACTGCCTTCGGTTGTGAATGGCAGTTCTCAAACTGTGTGCCTGGGAACCTAAGGACTGCAGACAGGTACCCCTGGGAGCAAGCATGTGGCCTTCAGGCTTCCCATTCATTCCTTAACCAGACCAGCTTCTCTTTGATCTGTTTTCTCTGTTAGAGCTGTGCAAGAGAAATCTTACTTGGAAAAAGTTTTAAAGGTTGAAAAAAGAAAAAAAAAAATTTGGAAACTACCACTTCCTGCTGTTGTCATGAAGGATGAGATCTAAAGGAAGTTACTTGAGGGTCGCTGGTTGGTTGTCAGGGTTTCTGGTGTTTGGGGGTAGCTGTCCTCATAATGAGAGACGATTCGGGAGCTTTCCACACACAGTGCAAATGGGGTTGCTATCAGGCACCTCCAGCATCCAGGTTCAACCAGACAGCCTGACAGGCCGGTCACCCCTCCTGCTTAACAATGCCACACTCCATTCCGGGCAGCTGCCTATTAGGAAGACAGCTGAGACCCAGAGGGGAGGAGAAATCAGCATGTGACAGACACTACCTTGCTCAGTGTAAAATAACCCTAAAAAGGCCTGTGTTCTCTGAAAGCTCACGAACGCAGCCATTCAAATTTTTCCTTCCCAGCATTTTCCAAGGGAGGCTAAGGACCTCTGAAGCTCAGGATCCTGGTGCAGCTTCCCAAGAAAACAACAGAGCTATTAGTGCTGGCTGCCCATGGCATCCCAGACAACAGCCATTAGCAGACTGGCCTCCTAAAGCAGGTGAGGTTCCAGGCCTCCCTCTGTTCTGTCGCCCTCCCCCAGCTCTGTCTCCATTTTCCTACTTACATACTTTTAATAGTTCCCAAATAAAGCACACCTGCCCTCCTGCGACACGCCAACCTGCCCTGGCCGACCACAGTGCTCACACTGTCAGCTCTCTTTATCCATAGATTCCACATCTTTCCATACAACCAATACTGGATCACTAATATTTTTAAGGAACCGTGTCCACACTAGACATGACACTTTTTTCCTTGTCATTCTTCCCTAAAACAATGCAGTATAACAATTATTGACATTGTATCAAGTACTGTAAGTGATCTAGGGAAGATTCAAAGTATAGAGGAGGACTGTGTATATTACATGCAAATACTACACCATTTTATATAAAGGGTTTGAGCATCTTGATCATGGTACTGGGGCATGGAGCCAATGCCCATGGGTCCCAGGAGATAAGCCACAGGCAAGGACCAATCAAAACAGAAGCTAATTACAAACCCTGCACAGCCCCTCCCAAAGGTGGGCTGAAGCAATCAAGAGTCTTGGCTCCAACTCTAGAAGATCAAAAAGAAGCTATTAAGCCTGTCAATGATCTTTGCAAGCTTTGGAGTCAGAGAGAACTCAGTTCAAATCTCCAATCTACCTATTTCTTTCTACAGAAACTCAATTTGCACAATTCAGAACTCTCCTCCAGTATAGGAGGCATAATAATTCCTACCTGTGAAGAATAAGTTGTATTAACTCACAATTTTTTAAAAAATATTTTAGATACAAGGAATTCTAAAAATCGGGGATATTATAAATGCTCAGTACCTATTTACTCTTCATCTTTGATTGATTGTTTTTGGTTGTTTTTCTCTTTTTGTTTCTTTTAGATTGTGTATATGTGTTATGGGTCCCTAATAAACATGTTTTAAAAAAGAAAAGAAAAGCCTGCTGATTCTAGTCTCAAGAGGAAGAGGAGCTGGCCAGCCTCTGGGCAGAGTCTTCATGGGGGAATATTACAGCATTGCTGAACTTTTAAGTGGAATGAAGGAGGTGGGGCTGCTTGGTTATCACCCAGACACGCAGCAGGGCTAACAGCCCTTCTAGATTTTTACCACATCATGAACTAAAAATACCACTGTAACAATTTAGAAAGTTACAGAGAATTTTTAATAGAGCAAAGTTTAATAAATTTTATAATTTAGCTCTCATTCTATAAATAAGACATGTCATCAAAAATAAAAATAAAGTCAGTTAAAATCAACTGAAATCCTTCAGCCAGATGATGATAATATAAGTGGCTAATATTTCACTGTGAGCTTATATATGACAGCATTGTGCTAAGTGCTTTACCACATTACCTAACTTAATCCTCGATACTTTTAGGAAGGAAATTGTGCTTAAAATGGCTAAGTAATTTGCTCAAGGTCAACTCATCACACCATTCCTACGTGACCTCAGCAAGATTTGAACCCAGGTCTGACTTCCAAGTTTAGATGTGCAGCTGCATGGGAAACAGCCTCCCACAAATAACAAAAGTTCACACTCCAATATATTTCCTTCACCTTTTTCCTAAGTCTACAAAGGGGAAGGTAGGTAGACATATGTAAGAAATTCTTCTTGAATTGTTTTTTTCATGGGATTAATCAATAAAAATACTTTTATATTAAGTTTTTTTTGATTCAGGTATGAAATCTTCAGTCTTGTGAACCTGAAATTTCTTAAACAAGACAGTTTCTGCATGGACGACTATATAAATATCAAGGACAAGTACTTTCCCCACCAGCTTTCATCCTTGAGACTCTGGATAATGCGTCCCGAAAAGGAGGAAACACAGAGCAACACAAACCCACAACCACAGCCCATGGCCTCTCAGAATATTCAGTGTAGACCAAACGTTAAGAGAAAAAAATGTGACCTTCTGACATTCAAGGCTGCGAGTTTCTGTACAAATATTTTCATCAGGAAAAGCAGCTTGGAACATCCCTAAAAGTCAGGAATAGCCAATTCATTTAATCCTTCAAGTCAGATGTATCTTTTTTCAATTCTACTATCAATTCATATAATTGTAGAACCAGAAACATCCCACTTTGGGCCCAGTCTTTATCTTTTCTTTGTAGGTGCCTTCATTAGGGACACCTGGCACCCATTTTTAAGGCTAGAACCTTGAATTCTGTTGGGGGGCAGACAGAATCTGAAAGACTCTGAAAATAGAAACTACCCAGCAACTGATTGCCTTAACGCCTCAAAAGTTATTAAGTAGAGAGAAAGAGGGGAAACAAGGCCATCATCCATGTGAAGGGCCACAGTCCTGCTGTCGGACATTCAGGCACAATTCCCAGGGCCCCAGTCCCTCTGGCCTGAAGCTGGTCCCTGAGAAAGTTAAATAATAATAACTGCTGGCAAAGAGGTCCTTAAAGACAACAGAAACCCAGCCTGTCGTTTATCAATTACGGAGTTTGCTAACACAAAACACAAGTGTTATGCAAAGGTCACCAGAGCTTCTCTCTCTCCCTTTTCCTGGGAAGCACCCCAAACTGGTCCCAATTCCTCAGGTACCCAGAGCAAAGCAAGCTAGCAACAGGCCACATTTCCCGAAGAAGTGCGGTGAAAAGTCTCACAAGCTCTTCAGAGCTGAGCTGACCGCTTTTGCATGAGTTTCCAACCAGATACATGCAAAGCATTTGGGAATAGGGTCCTTGTGATCACCTTCTTTTATCTTTTTACAGGTCTGTTGTTGTTGTGCTGCTTTGCAGTACTGGGGATTGAACTCAGGGCCTCGTGATACTAGACAAGTGCTGTACTGTTGAGCCACATCCCCAGCTCTTCTTTAAAATTTTCTTTTGAGACAGTCTCACTAAATTGCTCAAGGTGGCCTCTAACTTGCAATTCTCCTGCTGTCTCAGCCCTGCCGCCACCACCGAGTAGCTGGGATTACAGGCGTGCACCATCATGCCTGACTTTATTTCTGCCTAAATTAACTTAGAGGCATTTGTTGTTATCGTTCATTGGAAATGAGATCTCCGCTCTCCTCTCCATCCCCATCTTGCCATATGGATTTTTCTATAATTTTTAAACTATCTTATATAACTCTAATTGATGTAATAGTTTTTCAGTTGATCTAGTTACATTTTCCAGATTAGCAATTACTTCACTCAAAAATAATGGCATTTTTAACTCCTCCTTTTCATTACTTACACCTCTGTTTTCTATTTCTAATCCTTCCGCATTAACTAAGCTAGTGATTGCAAACTCAAATGCCCACAGGGCCAGACAGGCAAGAGATCCACCTAAACTGAGTCTACAGGTGATAGCTGTCCCTCTGCTCCAGCCTTAAACTCAGGAGTCCAAGCTTCATCGTACCAGATTTTCAAGAGAAGACAGACATACAGGTCTAAAAAAAACAAAAAAAAAAAAAAAAAAAAACAAAAAAACAAAACCGCCAACTCATTAAAAGCAACTAATTTTTTTTTAATTTTAAACATAGAATGGACCAAAATATAGACTGCCTAGCAGTCAGATTTGGTCAGAGAGTGGCCAATAATCTCCAGGCAAGATCTTCCAGAATTCAAGGAAGCACTGCATTTAAATCATAAAGGAAGCAGGCACCCTTGTCTCAGCCCTGACTTTCTCTAACACTGGGCCACTAAATGATACATTTGCTTTTGATTTGAGATAAAGATTCTGTACCATGTTAAGCATCTAATACGAGCTTAGTGGGACTATTTCATCAAAAAAGGATTTTTAATCTATTAAGATAGTTTGCTTTTCTCCTTTGACCCTATGTGATTATTTACATTCATAAATTTCCCACTATCGGGAAAGAATTAAAACAGAATACTTAACGCACTGTGAGAGAACTCACTCTAATTTGTGCTTTCAAAGAAAAAACGTAAACATGTCTTTCCTAACTTTTTTAACTCCTGGGTTTCATTTTATTGACTCAGCACTTAGTGGTGATTCGCTTTCTCACCCACATTCCAGCCATTTATTCTAGTCTGGTAAAATCCCAGTTATAAAACTGTCACTGACATCATCTGTTTCAAAAAAAATTATTCGCAACTGGATCCATCAGCAACTCAGTCTACACAACCAGTTTTGAATTCCAAAGCAATCCTACACCACAATCCACATCTGTATTCCCGAATCCACTTTGATAGTTTCCCAAGTCCACTTTGATACAGTTTACTCTTTGGAAAGATGTTAGAATGACAAATTTTCTGGAAACAGGTTTTTCTTGGGGGTAGGAGCTGGGAGGACATTAAATATAAAAGATGAAACTAGCTTAAGACAGAAAAGACATTCAAATGCATGAATCTAAAAACATCACCGAACTTGGCTTACAGAATTGTTAATTATGCATCTGACAGTGAAATATCGCAAACAGCTGGGGTGAGAGAAGACAAACCCACACAGGGAGTGGGTAGGAGTGGGAAAAACTACAGTCGGACCATCTAAGAGGATGTTTACACTCGGCCTCTTCTGCAGTAACAGCTTTGACACTCCAGTGTCCCTTCCCACCTCCACCAGCACACACAGCCAGCGACTCCAGGTTTCTGCGTGCACACTCTGAACTGCAAATGCCTCTCCCCATCTAAAAAGTTAGGCCACAAACTCTGTGGCCACCAGAGGAGAGCACTGAAGAGAATGTGTACAGAAAAGCTGTGAAAAGAAAAGCCTGGACGATGAGAAGTTTTCTCTTAATTTTTCTTTTTCCAAATATGTAAACAGTCTCACTGCCTTGGGAGAGGACTCCAAAGAACCCCGGAGCCTGACGTCCCACCTCCTGTCAGCACTCAAGGCATCTTCTGCCAGGAGCAGGCTCTCCCAGGACACAGCCCCGCCCACAGAGAGGAGCCCACAGAGGCTCACGGGAACTCTTGAGAACTTGCTCATCTGCAGAGTTGGCGACAGGCAAAGCCCAAACCCCAAAGCAGACATCTTGAAGTGAGAATGGCTGCCTGACCCTGCTTGATGCCAGGAAGAAAGATTTTGACAAAACTACATCAAAAACATCTCACTCTTTAGAGATCCCTTCCTCAGTTCTGTTCGGAAAAGACAGAGGTTCTCCCCACATTTGATTTTAAGTCAACCTGGTTCTCCTCGCCACAAGTGTGTATGATTGCAAAAAAAAAAAAACAACTAATACTTCTTTAATTCCCCCAACATACTCTAACATACAGGCCGAGTGTCCCTAACACAAAAATCCAAAATTAAAATGTTCCAATCCAAGTTTTAGTACTGACGTGATGCTAAAAGCGGAAAATTCCACACTTGACCTTACATGATAGGTCACAGTCGAAACACAAGTACCCTAAAATTATGCTATGAAATCACTATTGGGCTATATGTATAAGGAACATATAAGGCATAAATGAATTTAGGATTAAAACTTGGTCCTGTGCCCAAAGTAGACACATTATATATAAACAGTATTCCAAACTCTGAAAAAAAATCCAAAACACTTCTGACCTCAAGCACTGTGTAAAAGGGATGCTCAATCTGTGTAACTCCAGTGAGAGTCAAGACGGTGCAAGCTCAGAGAGAGTATTAAAATATTTCTTTAAATGTTGCACTTGCTAATAGGTCTAGGAGCTGATTAATAAAAAGTCATCCCTGATGCTCCATCTTGGCTAGGGTGGTAAATTTCAAAGTCCAAAGATTAGAGCCTTCTAAGGAAAACAAGACAAAAATCAGACTGTTCACTTCTTTGTAGATGGAATGATTAAACATCCTTACTTGTCTGCCTCCAAGTATTTTTAGAAAATGCTGAGAACAACCAGATTGTGCTTTAAGCTTCCCAGAAAGCCAAGGACCACCAACAGACAGCCCCTGCCCTCCCTCAGTAATCTTCTCTGACAACTCCCCATCTCCGAGAAAGGTTTAAGAGGATGATGTCCCCTCCTGACTATATCTCAAACTGTCTCAAAGAGTGAAAGTTACCAAAGTAACTCACCTTCCAGGGAAGGTGCCCAGCCACCTCTCCTCCAGGTTACTGGCTGCTACTCTGGTGTGGATGAGCAGCAGCGTAAAGGTTGCCAGATGGGCAACAAAGGTCTTGGATATTAGGGACCAACAAAGTAACAGGAGAAGGGTCCCTAAAACAGAGAACACATTATGGCATCCAACACGGGTTAAAAAGCCACACAAACCAACAGCAGCACCATCCTCCAGCAGCCAGGGAGCCATGCGTCCGGACGCCAGAAGAGGGGGAATCTATTCAGGGTGGCTCAGTGGAAACAGCTTCGCCCTCCAGAAGACCATGGCAAAAACCACATCAATGCCAGTCACAGGAGATCACTCTATTTTGCAAAATATAAAACTGTTTCATTGCAAGTCTATGGAAACAATGTCACAGGGGCCAAGGGCTGTCACTTCGAGTCAAAGAAGGCCCACTTCACTGTAGCGCTGATGGCCAGCGATGTCAAGGCAAATTATACCCCCACAAGCCAAGAAAGAAATCAAAGTCAGGCACGAACATTCAGCTGGAGACACACCCACAGGAGTTTGGAAAGCCAGCATTCCTTCCACGCCGCACTAATCTATCACAGGCTCAAACAAAGGACATGGGGTGTTCACTCCAACAAGAAATGGAAAGGACTAGCCAAGTGTGGTGGTGCATGCCCGTAGTCCCAGCTACTTGGGAAGCTGAGTCAGGAGGATCAACTAAGCCCAAGAGTTTAAGGTCAGCCTGGGTGACTCAAAATAGTAAGAAAGGGAGGAAGGAAGAGAAAGGGGGAGGGGGAAGGAAAGAACTGGTGACAGGATCATCTGTAGGGAGGTGCAGGGAACTGTCCCTAAAGTCCAGACGCTCCACTCTTCAAGACGTGCTGGGGAGGGAGAGTTGCTATGACGACGCTCACTGCCTGGTGGAACCTGAATATAAAAGAGAGTCTTGAACAGACACTGAACAGGATGGGAGCCCAAGACTTTCTCGAGATCCCACAAGCTACCTGAGTGAAATCTGGGTGACAGAGAAGGGATACATGACTTGGGTGGAGGGATTAGGAGATCTTAGGCATGTCCCAAGCTCCACAAGCTGTACTTCACTTATAGCTAATGAGAGACAGGGTGCCATGGCTCGAAACCCATTCCCTAAGAGTCCGCAGGAAAATCCAAAGGTAAAAGCAAATTCAAGCCCAGTTCTGGGACAGGAGAGGAAAGGGGCAGATCTTGTGGAGATATGGATATGACCAAACTTAAGGGGTGGGAGGGAAGCAGGTCCCAAGTAAACAGATTGTATCAGTATACACTTGGGGTTAGCAGCAAATTCCTCGTGCAAAAAGCAGCAATTTCTTCTACCCTTTGTCACAGACTCAGCAGTTACTAAACTGCTGACTCCGGGGATGAGGCTGCCCAGGTCCTTCTGCAGCCTGTGGATGAGGAACAATGACTGAGTGCGTGGTCGTGACCTAAGAAGAGAACGACTGCCAATCAGTAAGTGTCTGCTGGGTGCTGAGAGTATGTTCATGAAAGCTCATTTACTCAACAGTCACCCATTTTACAGACAAAGGAACTAAGGCCCAGAGAGCAATCAAGACATTTCCAGTACACCTTCATCCACAGTCATGGCTGTTGGCTGCGATGGAGATCGAGACTCTGCAGCCTGCTGGACAATTTCTTCTTGAGACTCTGACACCCTGAAGAACCCCAACACTATGGGCTTGGGGCTCTCAGTCTGGCAAAATGCAGGAGAGTCATCATGCTCTCCTTGCTTTCTAGAAACACAATGAAGAGGCATTTGCATGCCCCACAAAATACTGGAGAGGTGACACCAGCTACCAAAGCTCTGGAAGCCCCAGAAAGATCGAAGAGGAGAAAAAATGTGCCTCTCACCTCACATACACACAGAGCCGTGAGCACCACAACAGAACCACAATTCTGCCTTAGTAATGAGAGCCAGAGCGCAGTGGCCCCACAGAAGGGGCCACAGAGATGTCAACTCCACGAACAGGGACTGCCCTGGGCCCAGGGCTTCCAGCAGGCAACTTTTAACTTGGCACATAAAAATGAAAAAGTGCCTTTGTTTAAACCCCTCCTGAAGTTTCTCATCACAATGATTTATGTAAATAAAATGTTAAATTAAAATGTAGGTGGTAATAAAATTACATATATGATGGAATGGCTGTTCTTCCTAAAACTGATTTGCAATAAATTTTCTAAATTCTGATTGCAGGTGATTCCAGCCTTGAAAGCTTTGCCAACAATAGCCAGCAGAGGTCTATTACTGAAGTGGTATTAATATAGCTATCATCACCAATTCAAAGCAGATAATAAAGGACTGACACATTTATTATCATTATTAATTAACAGTTTTCTAAGATGGAATTAAATCAATATGCTGCTCTGATATCATTTTAACTAGTTATGCAAATCAAACATTTAGAGCCCATGAACAGATATAAATGCCATTCAAAATTCACTTCACACTTATTACTGTAATATCAGAACTTTCAGGCTTTGCTAGTAAAAAAAAAAAAGGGACTTAATGCTCATTTAATTACACTCAGACATAAAGCTTATGGAATGAAAGTTGAAATAGCTGATTAGTTAGGAAGTCACAGTAAGGCTATAACACTCAGGATAGACAATGAGATAATAATGTGAAATGCAGGGCTCAGCACAGAGTGGTTCTGGCAGATCCTGTTAAAAAGAACAATGACATGTATAGGAGAATCAGTTTTGAAATTACAAAGTTGAGGAGCCTTTTTTAAGTCAAGAAAGGGGAAGAGGACAGAGAGAGAAAAAGAGGAAGGAAAAAAGAAAGAGAGATGGGGAAAAAAATCTACACTTATATAAGTAGAAAACTTCCCAGCTAGGTTGTCCCATTTCTTCTTAAGCTGATAGAGATGGTTTTGGGGTTTCGTGCAGAAAGCCGCCTCAGCCTCCCAGGCATCCTTTTCAAGGGAGACCAGGTCTTTGTACCCAAGGTGGCTATGTGGACAGCCACAGTGATCTACAGAGCCTTCTGGTTCTGGGTCCAAGAAGGGCAAGAAGCAAGGTGAAAGGTTTGATGCTGAGATTTGGATTACTCATCTGGAATATCAGCCAAACTTCGAAGAATGGGCGACACTAAAAATCCACCAGGGAGATTTAATGGATCCTGGGTTCCATGGCTACTGGGCAATGAGACAGATGTTTGCTTGCTTGGGCGACTCAGGAAGTAATGACAAGAGGCAGTGAGAGGGAATGAATGACTTTCCAAGCACCATGGCTGGCACTTTCTGAGCATTTCTCTGCTGGACTTCCAGAAGCCAGCCAGCAAGTCTACTGTCAGGACCATGGAGAGGAGGCAGCAGCTCCAAAGGGCAGTTGCACTGGGGTCCTGGCCCAATCAAGAGCAAAGCCCAGTGAACGGAGCAGCCCGAGACTAGAGTGCTGTAGGCCATGACTCTGGCCCATAGCAGGGAGCACAAGAGCTCTACAGACATTTACAGAGCTTCTAGCAATCAGAATTAAGTTTAGGCATTTTTATGAAAAGGACAGAATTGCTTCTATACTATACGTTAGTCCGGGCAATACTGCTCTCTTCTTTTTCTTCAAATCATATTCCCATCCTCACCTGCAGCACATCTGATCTTCATTGCAATCAGGTTCAAAGCCAGAAAATGAATAGTACACAGACCAACAGAAAATGGAGTGCAATTGCTCTGCTGTGACCCAAACAAAACAATACAAAAAGGAGAGGATGCAATCTTATTATTCTCTCCCCACCTTCCCTCCTCACACTCAAGTCTCTAAACATTTGTCATAACACAAAGCTCAAGTCACAGATCCACATGCATCATGTTGTGCTGCCGTTCGCCATGGAAATTTACCAATCAAGTAACAATAATAGCTAAAAAGCTCAAACTTTATCCACTATGATCCTATTCTGGAGTGGGAAAATGTAGCTGTTACTATGAGCAGTTGTGCAGTGGGTAAAAGCAGAGAAAAAAAAAGACTGGAAAGACGTATATGAGCAGGCAACTCAGAGGACTCTGGTACTTTATTGCCTTCTTTGTGTTTTCATGTATTTTCCAAAATTTCATGACCATTCTTCCACTGAAGAATGTCTACTGGGGGCCAACTGTTGGCCAGGCAGGACACGCAATGCTCAAGACAGACAAGGTCTCTACTTTCTCCATGAAAAGAATCCAATAGGAGAGATGGAGAAGCAAGCAAGCACTTGCAAAGACATTATCTCTGTGACTGAAAAAGTAAGTATTTACAAAGGCTTTACCACAAGCATACAGGCAAGCTGACCTGGTGACCTTCCCACCTCCCCAGCAGGCTTTTTGTTGAGTACTTCAGTAAGTAGAGCCTTCTGCCTTTGTAGTCACACTGAGCTCCAGAGTCTGTGCAGGTCTGTACGGGCAGATTCATCAACCCCACACATGTGGCCCAAATCTCTCTGTATCTGACTTTCCATCGGCCCCAAACACCAAACAAAATTGTTACACACCGTTCTTTTCAAAGACCTTTGATCTTTTAGACAAACTCACCTTTCCTCACATCTTCAAGTTTCCGGAGAATACAGAAGAACACAGGGAAGACTATTATAGGGGAAAAGGGTCTAAGGAAAATCTCCTATCCTCCTCACCCCCTTTTTTCAGGAAATGCAAGTTCTGGCTCATGAATCATATGGAAATAACATTTGTGTATCTGAAGACTCATGTCAATAACTATTTCTGAGGATAAACATATGAACTTGCTGTCAGGTAAAATATATAGAAAATAAAATGCAAGCTCAACTCAGAGTCTTTCAAGATTATGGCATGACAAGGTTTACCCCTGTCTCCAGGGAGGGCTTAGCAGGTGGCACTGGTAAATGAAGCAGCGATCTTGAGGAAACTATCACCTTAACTCAAGAAGCAGGCTTAATGGCAGTAAATTAGGGCCAAACCCCAGTGGCCTGACAACAAGTGAGATGTCCACTCTAGATGGAGTTGCTGTTACCAATCCAGAAGAGTGGACCCTTCAACCCGGCTTGTCTGCCTCCCATCAGTCCACACACCCCAGCAAACATAAGGCCACACAGGAAGTGGGGCAGCTTTGCCATCACATGAACAACTGCATGTTTAGCCCCAGATTTCCTGGTTGTGGGCAGCCAGGGAAAGCCATGGTCAAAGGAATCCTGTCTGCCTCTACTTTCCTGTTTGCATTACAACCTGCCAAGTTGTGGTCTGAGAATATGTCATTAAATATCCAAAACTCATGCAGCCTCCAAGGGGCCTTCCTCCCTAACACGTTGTAAGGGACCCAGCCTCAAGTCAAACCCTGCAGCTCTCTCCTTCCCAGTTCACAGTCTCTCTCCTGGCTTCACCTCTGCTTGATCTGCAGCACCCATTTCGTGTCCTGAGAGCATTTCTTGCTACACTCCCTCCTTGAAACAAGACAAGAATAAATGCAACAAGAAAGCCTTCAACTTATCAAAGGCGGAATTGTGGGAAGGAATGATGGTGGGCTCAAGCCAAGATCAGTTGGGTTGCACCTGCTGGTCCTGATCGAAGTGAGGGTGAAACATACCTATGTGTGGCAGAGAGGTGGCAGCGAGGACAGGACATCCTCCCCACTTTAAATTGCTCATGGAAACTCAAAGGTCACGAAGTGGTAATTAGGCGAGGGTGTCTCGAAACATCCTTTCTCTATGAGGCTTTTCTTAAAGGTGGAAATTGAGAAAGAAAAGAACGGGGAAAGATAAGACAAGAATAACTACTGAAATCTTTTCCCAAATTGAGAATGAGCAGATACTTGTGCTAGTTTTTAACTCTTGGAAAGAGAAATGAATATGCTGTCACAAGAAATCCAAAGGTGAGATCAAGAAAAGTTTCCAGAAGATGACCCAAGTGGAGCTTTCACCCAGTTAAGAAACCAAGGAAGACACAAAATCATTTTTAAAAACTAGGAGGTGTGGGGTTGGGGATTTAGCTCAAGTGGTAGAGCACTTTCCTAGCAAGTGCAAGGCCCTGAGTTCGATCCCCAACAGCCCCACAAAAAAACTAGGAGGTGCCTCAACTCCCTCCAGCCCCACCCAGCCTTGACCTCTGCAATGTAGCCTGAAATCCAGTCTGGTGCAAAAGAATGTGGTCCCCAGAACTATGTACCTGGATTAGAACCCTGTTTCCTCCATCAGCTAGACAAGTCACCTGAAGTGTGCCTCAATTTCCTCCTCTCTAAAATAAGAATATGAGAGTCTTATCTCATGGCAGTGCTGTAAGGATCAAAGCAATGCCAACACATGGCTAGCACTCGCCACACCAGTAGCATGGCGACATTCCTGCCATCCTAAAAGTCCATGCCTCCCAAGATTTACTCTGGTGGCAGTGGCCCCATCAATGCTGAGGGGCTGGTGCCACACAGTTCCCAAGACTAACAGCAGCAATGTCACCCTACCACAGGATTATCCTTTCCAAACCTATGAATGTGCAAACTCCCCTGAATGAGATCACTTGGAAGCAATTTTGAGGACTTGGTCTTTCGACTCTTTACATAACCAATATATAATAATAGGGGATTTTTGTGGCCCATGCGTCTCCTGGATTGTTATTAGTGTTGCCTTGGTTAGGAAGCTGCAATATGATCCTGTGACTAGAAATACTGGCATAATTTATTGCATTATTACTCCTCTGAACTGAAAGCAATTAATTACCTGAAGCAGGATGCACAAGTGAAAATTTATCAAAGGAAAGTGATGAAAAATGTGCCCACTGCTTTAAAATAATAGGTGCTTAATGGTTTTTTTGTTTGCTGGCTAATCTCAGGCATCTTATAAACACCTACAGCTTGGATATCGGTTGCGAATCCCACCACCCCCATTTATTCCCCCTTCATATTATTCTATCATCCCGTATCTCCCTTGAGGACAGGAAGAAATGTCTAAAATATTCACTTAAAAGCAGAACTGAAACTCCATTCCTCTTCTCCATGGTAAAATTATTAATATAATGTAGAAATACATGATAAAATATATGTGTATGTTTATCGCCCATGTTGGTAACACAAATATATTTACGTGACTGATATCTCTTTTCCTGTATCATAGCATTTTGTTTTAAAACTTATAAAGCCCATACTGGATAAAAAGACTGATTCTAAGGGGTATGCGTATATTAACTGTTCTCTCCAACACCTTGTAAGTGATATTCATATCACCTGCATCTAAAATCCTCGAATGTGGTCGCCAAGAATTTTACCACCAAACACTCTCCTCATCTTTCTCCTAATTCCATCATTGAACACGATCCACAAAGAGAGAGGAAACAGAGCCAATAATACGTTGCTGTATTATTCGTAAATTTCATGCACATGCTAAAGATAGGAACAAGGCTAAATTCATTATATCTGTTTCTCCTTTTCAGAATTATTCACATCTGTATGATTCTGTAATTGTTTCTTCTATAAAGTTATTGGAGTAATTTCGCTCCGTATATTCCCGATCAATTCCCCCTCTCAAGGGCACAGTTGAAAAGTGATATTTGAAAACGGCCTCTGATAGATTGCATGGTTAGTCAGCAGCAGAGACAAACAACCTAATCCAGCACAAATTAGTTCGGCTGCCAGCAATAGTTTTATACAAAGATGTAAATTATGTTGTCAAAATCGGTCGCTTTCTAGCTTGCTGCTCAGCTAACAAGAAACCACTTTGGCTGATAAAGATGAACACTAAGCTTCCCTCTCTTACAAATTTGCAAATCTGCCATTTCAGCATTCTGTTAGCCACAAACAAACGGCCTTCTATAATTGCTTCTTTTCTTCCGAGGTGGTATTTTTCCTTCTCGTGCTGTTCCTTCCAGGCTGCTCTTGAAAATAATAGCAACAAAGCCCAAAAGCACCACAATAATAAACACCAGCAACTCTCAGGCAGCAATTTAAGCAAAAGCTGAGTTCGGGCAGCCATCCCTCTCCTCTCCTTACTCCCTTCCCTACAGAAACACCCGCCCAGCCCACTCGGCTGCAGCAACAGCCCGTGTGCAAACCCTACCCACCCCATCACTCCAAATAGTGCCATCTAAAAAACTGAGAGGGCAGGAAAAAATCTTGGCTTTAATAGAAATGGAAATATTCCTACGGCCTTGAACAAGGATCATCTTTGACTGTAACCTATCTGCTCCTCTTTATTTTACAAGCTCCCATTCCAGGGAGAGAAGGGGAACAGAGCACACTTTCAAGGGGCCCAAGTAGAACGCTCCACCAGGCTGCCTTGCTAAATTGGAATCAGATAGATCTAATACTGGACTGAAAATAATAACGCATTATAACGGTAATTATATCCAGCATAAGTCAAATAAATAAATTATAAATTACAATTACCCTTTAAAGTTGCTAGTCTCACTATTTGCTTTACAATTAACTGCAGGTGCTTCTGCATGTTTTATTACAGTCTCAAAGTTATATATTTGAAAGAATGGTACAGATGATTCCTGTTTATTTGTTAAATTAAAGCATTGTTGGTAAAATTACGGCTTAATTAATATTATGGGTACTGTATAACAAAATAGTTTACCTTGTACATAATTTATTTCCACATGCATATCTCAGCCCAGACCCATTACAGCTCTAAGGCAGCTAAAATAAAATATTCCTCCTTTGCTGGCATTTTTCTAAATAGCAGTTCACTAAATCAATATTATTCACTTGGTATTTTTAAAAGCAGTGTATCTTAATAATTACACAGCATTAGAGTAGGCAATAATTTTACTTGCTAAGCATATTAAATTTAGCAAACCATCAGTCAAATAGTTTGTTCTTTCTCAGAATGGGTAAGCAGTGAGTTTGGAATCATGTTCCTTTGGTATAAATGTCACATAGAGTTTAAGAATGTGTCTGTGACTCCCGAGGCCAGCCCAGCACTATATATCTTTATTAGTTTCAGTGGTCAGTGCAGTGACCAGTTGTTTATTCTCATTACTCAAGACAAGGTGAGCCACTTGGTAGTGACTGCAATCACAGCTAAAAACATATGACTTTGCAGAAAGTAAAGACTGTAGACACGGCGACATGCACAATGGCCTGGATGCCTGCCCCAACAGAGGGGTCAGTGGGAGGACGGCGAAGATGACCAAACATATGCACATTGTTTTGTGTGTGAAAGGTGGATCTGTTTCGACCTTTTACCTCTTCTATTCTTTTCACTGTTTTTAATTCACTTGCAAAAAATACCAATTTCATATTTCTCGTCTTTGTCCGTATCTGAAATTATTCTTATTTCCTCCAGCTCAGAAAAAATGCCTCAGTTCCTCAGGTACTCTCCCTTATCCCTAAATAAAGTAAATCCCCTTAAAATATCAACTCCATTCTCGCTCATAAACGTGTGCATACACACACACACACACATACACGCGCACACACACACACACACACACACACACAGAGCTTATTTTTGAGAAAATCAGTTTATTCAGTGAATAAAACCAAAGCAGGTGAGTTTTGCCTGAGCTGTCGGCAACTGCTACAACTATCAAGCCACTATTTGACTGATGCTCTTAAAGGTGCTGTGGCCCCTGGATTATGAGTCTCGGGTAAATGGCTAAAACCCCTTCATAACTATGGGGCAAGAGATGCAGGGAGAGGTGGAAATCAGCAAGCAGTGCCAGGTAATGGACTCTCCATCCACACGAGATGACAGCAGCCCCTGCCACCTTCATCTTCCTCGTTCCCTCTCTTCCGACGCCAGGGCAGCCCAGAAGATTTCTCTTTCCGTGGACCTCAGAGAGACCACTGCACGTGGGGACCTCAGAGGAGCCTCTGCCACAGTCTACTCTGGTGTTCTCTTCCGGGGCAGCACAGACCTGCTTTCATCAACAGGAGCAGGCAGCTCTCCTGACATGTGCCTGAGTGCCAAGATACAAGCCAATAGTGAAGGAGCAGAACAGCTTGTCCGGGAATGGAACGGGGACACCTTTCTGGGCTCACAGTGATGAAGAAGGACAAGGCATTTGTTCCAGCCCACCAAGAGACAGCTTCTGAGTACCTACTCTGTGGAGAAGGAAGTGTAAGTCAGAGGCACACACATGCATAAAAAGGTATAACCATAGAATTCGAAGTTATAGTTCAAACTTGCATCAGAAGAGACACAACCAAATGAAATACCCATCTAGCAATTACTACCCAAGTAACTCACAGTCAATAAAATAGGGTACTGAGAGAAGGATCTGCAGAAGACACAAGATTTGAATAGGTCTGGGAAACCAATTCAAAAGTGGAGTGACAAAAAAGGAAGGGAAATGCATTCAAAGTGAACAAGACTGTGTGTACATGATATATCTTGTTGCTTCTTTTTTTCCTATTCCCCTCCCCTCACCCCCTCCCCTCCCTCCCTATTTACAAAAGCTTTGTTTCCATTTTTTCCTTCCATTTCTTATTTCTCTTGTCCCTCTGTTCCTTTCTCCCTCCCTTGTTCCCTTTCCCATTTGGGCATTTTCTTCCCTTTCACAACATAATACATTTTAGTCTTTATATACACTTCAGTTTTTCACACCAGAGAAACTATGCAGTATTTAAACATGTTGTCTGATTTATTTCACTTAAGAGTATGGTCTCAAGATGCATCCATTTACCTAGGAATATCTCAAGCTTATCATTCTTTATGGCAGAGTAGTATTCCATTGTATAAAAAAAAACACATTTTCTTATCCATTCTGCTGCTGATGGGCATTTGGGCTGCTTCCAAGATTTAGCTATTACAAACTGTGCTGCTTTAAACATGAGTGTGCATATATCGCTGCGGTATGATGCTTTTAATTCTTTTGGGAAGATACCAGGAAGTGGAATAGCTGGGTCAAATGGAATCTCCAGTCCTAGTTCCCTGAGGAATCTCCACACTGATTTCCACAGCAGTTGCAGCAGTCTACATTCCCACCAACAGTGGAGAAGGGTTCCCTTTTCTCCACAGCCCCTCCAGCATTTTTTATTGGCTGATTTGTTGATAATAGCCATTCTTTGTGGAGTGAGATGGAATCTCAGGGTTGTTTTAATTTGCATCTCTCGAATGACCAGTGATGTTGAACATTTTTTCATATGTCTATCTGCTGTTTCTACCTCTTCATCTGAGAAGTGTCTATTCATTTCTGCTGCCCACTTTTGGATTGGGTCTTTAAATTTGGGGAGTCTGATTTTTTTGAGTTCTTTATATATTCAAGATGTTAGTCCTTTGTCAGAGGAATAGCTGGCAAAAATTTTTCCCACTCTGTGGGTTGTCTCTTCACTCTGTTGGTAGTTTCTTCTGCTGTGCAAAAGCTTTTTAATAAGATCAGGTCCCAGTTGTTGATTCTTTGTGATATTTCCTGGGCAACTGGGGATTTGTTCATAAAGTCTTTGCCTACACCTATGTCTTCAAGAGTTCGACCTATTCCATCTTCCAATAGATTTAGTGTTTCTGTTTTAATGTTTAGATCTTTGATCCACTTTGATTTTAGCTTAGTGCATGGGGAGAGATACGGGTCTAGTTTTAATCTTTGGCATATGGAGAGGCAGTTTTTCCAGCACCATTTATAAAAGAGACTGTCTTTCTTCCAGAGTGGTTGTTTGGCCCTTTTGTCAAAGATAAGGTGACTGAGAGTGTTTGGACCTGTTTCTGTATCTTCTAATCTGTTCCATTGGTCCTGGGGTCTGTTTTTGTGCCAGTACCATACTGTTTTTATTATAGTAGCTTTGTAGTATAGTTTTAGGTCAGGGATTGTGATGGCCCCTGCTTTGCTTTTGTTGCCCAGAATTGCTTTTGCTATTCTAGGTTTCTTTCGGTTCCAAATGAATTTGAGGATTGTCTTCTCTAATTCTGTGAGGTATGCTATTGGTAATTTAATTGGGATTGCATTAAATCTGCATAGCAGTTTTGGGAGTATGGCCATTTTCACTATATTGATTCTTCCTACCCAGGAGCAAGGGCTATCTTTCCATTTTCTGATATCTTCTTCAATCTCCTTTTTCAAAGTATTGTAGTTTTCGTTGTATAGATCTTTTACTTCCTTTGTCAGATTGAGTCCTAGGTACTTCATTTTTTGGATACTATTGTGAAAGGTGTTGTTCCCCTAATTTCTCTCTCAGTGAGTCTGTTGTTTGTGTACAGGAATGCTATTGATTTCTGACTATTGACTTTGTATCCAGCTACACTGCTAAATTTGGTTATTAAATCTAGAAGTCCTTTGGTGGAGTTTTTGGGGTCCTCTATATAGAGTATCATGTCATCTGCAAATAATGATAATTTACCTTCTTCTTTTCCCAACCTTATTCCTTTTATTTCCTTCTCTTGTCTAATTGCTCTGGCTAATGTTTCCAGAACTATATTGAATAAGGGTGGTGAGAGCAGACATCCTTGTTCCGGATTTTAGAGTGAAAGCTTTTAGTTTTTGACCATTTAGTATGATGTTGGCTGTTGGTTTGTTATAGATGGCTTTTATCAGATTGAGATAAAGACCATCTATTCCAATTTTCTGCAGGGTTTTTATCATAAATGGGTGTTGAACCTTGTCAAATGCCTTTTCTGCATCTACTGAGATGATCATATGGTTTTTGTCCTTGGCTCTGTTAATATAAGACTGTGTGTAACAAAGACTAGATATGTGAAATTGAGCATCAGACCCAAGAATCACTTCTGCACAACCACAATGAGGCAGATGGGCACGGGAAAGTACACCAGCCTGTCTGCCATGACCCCGGCCAAAACCCACAGCAGAACAACTGGCAAACTCCTCAGAGGGAGGCCCACGTATGCTGAGGTCATCAAGGCTGGTACTATTAATGTGGTATTCTGCCAACTTTAAGAGATGTAAAGGAAAGTACCTTTGGCACATACATACACCGGTACCTTGATGCACAAACTTAAATCATTCCATGACTCTGGCTGCCCTCGTGTTCATACAAGGAAGAAGGCCACAGTCACACCATCACCTGATGCAGAGTTCGCAACAGAAGCAAAATTTTGCTGAACACTTCTGTTCATGAACCAAATTGTTCATAAACGGAAGGTTCGTAAGCCAAGGTATGTATGTGAACCTGTGTTTTACGCTTTTTGCTCTGTACCTACATACCAGTCAATATTTTCTTTTTCTAGTAAATGGCTGAAAAAAGTCAAAAAATTACTGATGGCCTTGGGCCAGGCCCTTGAACATATGTACTTCATTTACAAATGAGGACACTGAGACACAAGTTCAGCGACTCCTATGCAAGGGTGACGCCCCATCCGCCGGTTCCTCAAAGAGACTGGCTGCATGACAGGGGGCCAGTTCCCAGGATCACTTTCAGAAGAGACAGACTGTGATGCTAACGAAAAATCTGGAGCAAATGAGGTAGAAATAAAGGATGGGAAAGGAACACTATGAGTGTGTTTGTCTCAGTCCCAATACAAGAAGAGAAAAGTCTCCAGAGCCTTGTGTAGTCACCCCATCCTACAGCAGGCAACCCTGATACAACAATGAACTACAACTGTTGACAGTGATTAAAACTGGCAGTGTATAGTGCAAACTCAGCAATGCTGTTGGTGTGGGCTACAAACCACAGGCATTGGGGAGCCACTCATACCTGCAGGGAGCCTCCTGAGTATCTCAAACCTGTACTCAAAGGTACCCACTCTATGTAAACTGGACAACAGGATCTGGTTACAATGACAACATAAAGATAGGCACTTACTGTAAGGAGGGAGAAGAAAACAATTAAAGAGAATGAATCTTAGCAGCTGATTTTCCCATCTTTTTTACAGTGCTATTTCATAATGAACAGCAACTTTATAATTTGGGAATGAGTTATGAAGGGAAGAAAATGCCAGCTTAGAGTGAGGAGAGATGCAGGAAATGTTAAGCAACAACACAGCAGGTGAATTGCATTAGAAGACAGTAATACAAGAGTGGTCCTGAGTCAGTCCATGATTAATTCCCAAAGAATGTTCCTTGGCTGAGTAGAGTATGTTGCTATTCACAAAGCTCTGCTGCATCCATCATCTCAGGAGATATTTGTAGGAGGGGGGGGTCTTCTGTCCCAGGCATGGCGGCCCAGCAGGGAGGAGGCCCAAGGCAAGTTTTGATCTTCAGTAGCACCAGGCCTTCCATCACCTACTCCATCCTGGTACAATCTCTTCCAAAGGAGCCAGAGGTGCAGATGCAATGGACTACTGCACCAGCCTTTACGGAAGAAGCGAATGGTGCCTGACTTCAAGAACTACGCCTGACTGAGAGAGAAGGGAATCCATGAGGCAATTCAGGGAGATGGAACAGGGTCATATAAAGTGGGCAAGAATAAGACAATAGAACTGGTTTGGCTAGAGGAGAATGCATACATACAAAAGTATCAAGAGAGGGGTCCAGAGAGAAAAGACTGAAGGGAACAGAGAATGCCAATCTAAAGAGCCTGAACTTGCTTCTGTAAGTCAGTGGGAGCCATGGAATGATTTTAAGGAGAAGATGGGCATAACAGAAGAAGTACACAGTAAGGGCACAAACTGCCTTAGAGTGCTGATCCAATGTGACCATTTAACACGTAAAAAAGCAAACACACTGAATTGGCCAAATTATCCCAATACATGTGAGACACAGGCTGCTACCAAGTCTCCCAACCAGCCATTAGCTAAAGGACACAGGTTCACTCTTCCACTTAGAGGATGTAATCAGGGGAAGCTTGGCACCCTTCCCTGTGTCCTTAAGCTGCCGCTCTAGCCTCTTGAAGCTTTCCCTGCCCACTGTGCTGTCTCATCCAAGAGACAGCATCTTACCTGGATGGCCCTCGGCATCAGAATGCATGTGCACATCCCAAGAGGTAACTTCAGCTAACCTGGTAAAGTAACACAAACGAAGGCCACTGTCTTGGTCGCTTTCTCATCACTGGGACAAAATACCCAACACCCACAACTTAAAGGAAGAGAGGTTTATTTTTAATCAAGGTATTTAGAGAATTCAGTCCACAGTCAGCTGGCTCCAAGGCAGCAAGCGCATGGTGGAAGGGTCTGGCAGGGAAAGCTGCTCACATCATGGGGGCCAGGAAACAGAAAGTAAAGGGAGGAGCCAGGGAGGGACATCCACCCTTCCAGGCCACCCAGCTGGTACCTGCCTCTTCTGACCAGACCCCACTTCCTACCCAGCACATTCAGCAATGAACTCTTCAGTAGATAAATCCACTGATAAGTAAGGCACTCCCACAATCCAATCATCTTCCCCCAACCCAACCTCTGAACACTTGGGCCTTTTGGGGGCCATTCTAGATCTAAACTGTAATAGCCACAAGGACTGCTGAAAACATGGTGTGTCTCTTCCCCTCATATGCTCTTATGATCCCCAAACAGTGGAGTTGGCCTGGATCATCCCTACCTCCCAGCCCCTGACAGCCTGCTCAGGAGGCTGGGAACAGGGCCCAGCTATGTGCATTGTTAGAAGGCTGTCCTCCAGGTAACTCATGGTGGGATAGTCTAGCCTTTCTAGACCCAAAGGAAACCGTACAAGAGCTACTGTATGGAGTCCTAGATGTTAAGAGTTCACCAATGTCATGCTACAAAGTTACCAGATTTATACTCACATAACTATCTTCATAAAGATCTCACAAAAGCAGAACTCAAGACAATTCAACGCAACCCATGCTAAAATTAACTCTGCTCCATTAATCAGAAAAGAAACACACCACAGAAGACAATCATGAATATGTTTAAAATTCTAAAGGAAACTCTAGGTATATATACTTGGCATAAACTACCGTTTAACTCATAGACCCCAAACATCTGGTCTGAAGATTAATAACTTTTGTTCATCTGGGTACCATATCATAAATTCTAGCATACATCTACTACAGTTATACTCTTATAACTATTTTCCCTTTACTTGGCTTACTTTTCTTATTAATTCAGAAATTAAAATATGAAAGGTATGATACAGTTATAAATGAACAGATAACATTATTTAACAAACAGAAGTCACTATAAACACAAACACAATTACTAAAATTTATTAAGGACATTCTGTGTACCCACCTACAGTCATTTCCTGTGCCACCTATGACTCAACATTTCAGGAAACATTAATCTAGAACCGTCATCTCATTTGACAGAAGAAACTGGCATTCTGAGAGGTAAAGTAACTTGAGTAAAGTTACACAGCCCCTCCGGTCTCCTGATTCCTTGCCAATTAACATTATTTCCTGTATCATGAATAGTCAACTAAAATAAGTAGCCTAAGTTCTCTACTAGTTAATATTTAGGGATCTTAGTTCAAACAATTTTGTTCATATCTGACCATAAATAAGGACTTTTACCTTTAAATGCAGCTGTGCTGGACTTTTTATAGATTCTGACCTTTCTCCTTACGCCAACAATTTTCTATTTTCACAGCAAATTTCATAAAACTATACTTAAAATAATACTCCTGTGCTTTTCATTTGAGGTTTACTTTCATATTTTACAAAATACTATGTATGTTTTTAAAGACATTAGTATCTAGCACTTGGGCATCACAAATATGGTTCAGTGATGACACTGAGAGCTAGAAAGCCATAGTTTTGGGGGTCCCTTTACTCAAGTCCAAGTCTATTATTAGCAAAGGGGAAGAGAAAGTACATTGGTCACTCCCCTTGCCAACCACCAAGATCCACCCAAGCTAACAAGATGGCATCGAGTGAGCCAGCTAGACTGTAGCTGCTCCTGAAGAGCTCCGCCCAGCAGTGGGGGTATCCGCAAGACACTTGGCAAGGCTCAGTAAGCACTTAATACATCTGCCTGGGCCACAGCCACCTCCCCTTCCCCAGCCGCTGCACACAGACGCTCCACAATGGACGTTCCTCCTGTCCTCAGGTTATAACAAGTTCATGATTCCAACAGAGAAAGAACATAAAGACAACACAAATATCCAGAAAGCCACCTTGTAAATTAAACGATGTGTTATGATCAGCACAGCTATTATTCAATGAGTCCATCCCAATGGAGGGTCCATGCTGTGTCACCAGGTAAGGGTGTGCAACACAGGACTAGAGAGGCAATGGGAGTTTTGGGTTTGCTCCCCACCCCTCCCGTCTCTTCTAGAGAAAGAAAAAGAAGTCGTACCAGGGTAGGAGAGTAGGGAGCAGACCAGAAAGGAAAAAGGTTCTGGGAGGCACAATGAGAGAGGAGAAAAAAGAACTAGGGTTTCTTTCTTCGCTTTCTCCCCCAGTCTGTGGCATGAAAAAAACAATGGCTTTTCTGAGGCGCTGTGCAGACAAGGCAGCTCTGAGAAAAACTAATGGCCGTGATTAATGACAATGGGCTGGAGGAGAGCAGGGACACAGCCGCCACATACATCATCCCTTCCCGTCAGTCTCTGCTCCTCCCTGCCCCTCTTCCTCCTACCAGCAAGGCATTATAAAAACGTCTTATCTGCTCCGGACGCTTCTTTTAAAGCTGAAATCACAGTAGACCCCCACCCAAAAGACAAACAAAGAGTGAGAGAGAACGGCCAGGAAAGGATGGTTCGCAGGAGGGTAAGAGAGGAAGGAGCGAGCGAGCCAGGAGGAGAGAGGGAGAGAGACAAAGAGGTGATAGGGTGAACAAGAAAATGGCATGTAAAATAACTCTAAGATATTCCGGGGGAAAATGTGCAGGCTGTAATCATTCAAGATTTCAGCAACTTGACTCCTCACATGCTGAAGCCACATTTTCAAGGTCTTATCTGCCATATGGTTCCCTGTTTGGATGATTTATTAGGTGTAGAAAGCACACTGATAAATTTTACTGCATTTCCCTGAATAGGCAACCTATGGTGTCAATAACAAAGCTCAGGCGGCTTTAATGAAAACTGCAAGCACCAAAGGGTAACCATTTATTTATGAGTCGCTATAGTATTACTAGGACAAAATTTATCTTCCCTTCTCACGCACTCTGTAGAAACCAAATCTGGTCAAAGTAACAGAGATCACATCCATATGTCAGTGGCTTGCTAACATCTCCCCGGCATGGAGCCCTGGCTGTTGCGCACTGGAGAAATTGTTTGGTGCTTTCAAGTGACCCATTTTGCATAAGAAATCTTGTTTTTATGAAAAATAAGGAGAGACCCGAAGAACTCCGCAAACACCACAGCCTTAGCAATCACACTTAAAGGCACAGGGGAATCCTCTCGTTTTTCTTTACCCAGAAAATGGGACAGGTGCCCCGGGGGTAGGGATGAAAAAGGAGAGGGAGGCTGTGTGGATGAGGAGAAGAGAGATTTAGAGAGACAGTCTGACCCATAAACATCTTAAATTTAACTAGTTCACACAACACCTCTAGCCACTCTGTTTCTTAGGACGGTGATCATTACATACATGAAAATCTGTATTCTCTACTCATTACCTGGTTCCCAACCCTGCCTCCCTCCACTGCCCCCAAATCCCTCTCTTCTTGGCTAGTAGCTATCTGCAAGTCTGATGTATGTGTTATTTTTACAGCAGAGAAACAACCCAACTTTTAAAAACTCCAAAGGCAGCAAAACTAACGACCAAACTTGGCGGGGTTGGAGGGCTGCAGAAGAGGGGAGGAAGAAAGCCAGATAGCGCTCTCTCGCTGTGTAACCCTGAGCCACGGCAAACTGCTGCAAACAAACACTTGGCCAGCTTTTAAGCCTGTAGTTTTCCCCACCATGGAACATGCCGGCCTGGGTGAAGACAGCCCTGCCCAGGAATGTCAAAGGAAGGAAGGAGAGAGAGAAGAAGGCCAACCGCAACAGCACACGTTGAGTGATGCTCCTATCGCAGCAAACCAACACAAAGCAAAAGCAAAGTTAAAGGGCTGCACTGAGACTCTGTCAGAAGCAAATCTCGGCCTTCATTCTTTTCCCACCAAAGTTAATACTCTGAAAAAAAATGCCTCCACTAGACGATTTTACCCAGGTTTGTTTCATTTTACACTTTCTTTTTTATACAGTTTTTTCCTTGTTCTGCATCAATAGTTTCTATAATAATTTCACAGTGAGAGGGCATGAAAATCTGTTCTTATCAGTTCTTATTCATGTGATTGCCTCTTTACTTCTACCACTTCAAATATTTATATACACATATATATTATTTTATATATATATGAATATATATATTTGCAAACTCTCAGGAAATCAGAACAAAAATAATCAACATTTTTGATAAAAACCTCTTTTCACACTGTACATAATAAACAATTAAAAGTCATCTTAATCTGTTCAATTACTGCCATCACTGCTTTTAAAATCTGCTTAGGAAAATGGCATCAATTAAAGTTTAATGTCTTATAAAAGATCATTCAAGGATTATAGTAGAATTAAGAGGAAATAGGCACTGCTTGGACTCTGGCCATATTTTTAGAGTTCCTCAACCAGAGAGATTTACAAGAATATTCATGATTGCCCAGATTGCTCTCAGTTCAGCCCCTGGCTCACAAAAAGAGTTCTGGCAAAAGAGCCCAGCACGGTTCAGGGCATGTCCAGCCAGCTACAAGTTCAGTCTGCTAAGTATTTCAACTAGTTTCCAAAGGCATCGTGTAAGTAAAACTTCACACTTCTTTTTCTACATGCTTTTCCTCTTAATTGTTAACCCTCTGAGTATTTCACAGGAAACATCATCCACACAAGTCGCTCGTACTTAGCTCACACCACACGGTGCTGAATGGGTTGTGTGTGACCCTAGAGGCCCATCCTCCTTCTCCAATGGCCTCCAAGAGCCCCTTACTCCCAGAAAGCCCCACGCAGAGGAGACTCAACCAACTTAAAACTAAGACAGCGGAGGGAATTGGGGGATAGGAGAGGGAAACCCAGAGAATACAAATACAGAAGACACCCAGTCAGGGGCTTCAGGGCAACAGGAAATCTCTGAGGGCCAATAAATAGAACTGGCTCATACAGTGGCTCAGGTTGTCCACTAACCAATGGCATCTGGTCAAGGGGACAAGCGGGGACTGAAATCCAGCCAGTGCCTTGGTCCCGAAGCTTGGGATTGGCCAGGGGCTTGTATCCACCTGAGAAAGGAGGTACCTTTTCTAATGCTCCCAGATCTCTGCTCATAAATCACCATAAGAAAACCACAGCGAGCTAGTCATAAAAGGACAAATACTGTATGAGTCTATCCACAGAGGGTAAAAGGAGAACAGGGCTTCCAAGGGCCGAGGGGGTAGACAGTGGTGAGTTACTATTTAACAGGCACAAACTTTTAGTTTGAGAAGAAGACAAAGTTCTGGAGATAGATGGTGGTAGTTACACAAAACTGAATATATTTAATGTCACAGAACTATACACTTAAAATAGCAAATTTTATGTTATTATATTCTACTGCAAAGAAGAAAGAGGGAAAAGAGGAAAGGAAGGGAAAAGAAAAGGGAAAGGGAAAGAGAGCTCCACCTACACACTACTGTGGACCCTGGAATAGAAATTCTGCTCCCAGACACACTTTCCACAAGCCCAGATTTTAGCCCAGCAGCTCCAAGTGGATCCAGGCTATGCATTCTGGGCATTCTGCTGCAACCTGTTCTCCATGTCCTGATGACAATCTCCTTCTGCCTCCCAGCCGAGGGAGGAGCCAGGGCTTCTCCCCAAGGGTCCTTGAGTCCTCACCTGCTCCTTCTGCTCAGCCCCCATCTGCTGCCTCCCTCCCCAATGCTTCCACCCAAAGCCTGGGAGAGCACATCCTGCTTCCACCCAAGTCCATCTGCCACCACAGAACCAATCACTTCTTCCCAACTTCAAGTTTCCACCAATACAAGGTCAACTCAGGAAGAAGAAAAGTTCATGACCCCTTTGATTCACATTCTGTGGTAAAATTTAGTCTAAGGGTTTGCTGTGAAATTTTAGAAAATGAAAGACAACTCGGGGCAGTTTCAAGCAAACAGAAGAAATTATTCCTTTTTTAAGGACAATAAAACTTTACTTTTTTATAATTATTAGTACATAGTAATTGCACAAAATAATGTGCTTCAATGTGATGTTTCCAGACATGCATATAAAATGTGGAGATCATATCCACCATTTCTATACTACCTGTTCTTACCTCCCCCTCTCCTTCCCCTTCCTCAGTAGTCTCCCTCATATATTCATGTTGTCTTCCCCCACCCCAGATTCCACGTGTGAGAAAAAACATAAGATACTTGTATTTCTGAATCTGGCTTATTTATCTTGACCTGATGATCTCTAGTTCCATCTATCTTCCTACAAATGACATGATCTTGTTCTTCTTTATGGCTGAATACTACTCCATTGTGTGTGTGCGTGTGTGCGTGCGCGCCTGTGTGTGTGTGTGCACGCGTGTGTGTATATGCATTTTCTGTAGCCACTGATCCGTTGATGGGTATCTAGACTGATTCACAGCATGGCCAATTGTGAACAGCACCACAATAAACTGAATGTGCAGCTTATATGGTAACTGAATCCTCCGGGTATATACCTACAAATAGTATAGCTGACTCCTATGGCAATTCTATTCCTAATTTTGGGGGCACCTTCCACACTGTTTTCCATAGTGGTCGTACACACTTACATTTCCACCAACCATGCATAAGGGTTCCTTTTTACCCTGCATCCTCATACCATATGCTAGTTTTTACTTTCTTTTTTTAGCATTTTTTTCAATTTTTTTTTTATTTTAGTGGTACATTTCAGATACACATAACATTCATTATAGAGAATTTGTGCCTGTACATGATATATCTTGCTTTTACTTTTTTTCCCATTCCCCTCCCCTCCCTTCAACCTCTCTTCCCCTCCTTATTTACATGAAGATTTGTTTCCATTTTTTTCCTCCTATTCTCTTTATTTTCTTGTCCCTCTCTTCCCCCTCTTCTTATTCCCTTGTTTCCCAAACAATTTCTTCCCTTTCTCCAATATATATTATATTTTGGTCCTTCTTTATACTTTTGGTTTCTCACACCAGAGAAACAATGCAGTATTTAAACAGTGTATCCAATTTATTCACTTAAGAGTATGATCTCAAGGCACATCCATTTACCTAAAAATGTTTCAAGCTTATCCTTTCTTATGGCACATTAGTAGTCCATTGTATTAAAAAAAAAATCTTCTGGGGTTTGGGGATTTAGCTCAAGTGGTAGAGTGCTTGGCTAGCAAGCACAAGGCCCTGAGTTTGATCCCCAGCACCAAAAAAAAAAAATTTAGCTATTACAAACTGTGCCACTATAAACATGGGTGTGCATATCTCACTGTGGCATGATGCTTTTAATTCTTTCAGGAAGATGCCAAGAAGGGGACTAGCTGGGTCAAATGGAACTTCTACTATTAGATTTTTGAGGATTCTCCACACTGATTTCCACAGTGGTTGCACCAGTCTACACTTCCACTAACAGTGGAGAAGGGTCCCTTTTTCCCCACAGCCCCTCCAGTATTTGTTATTGGCTGATTTCTTGATAATAACTATTCCTTCTGGAGTGAGATAAGACTCTCAGCGTCGTTTTAATTCGCATCTCTCAAATGACAAGTGATATTGAACATTTTTTCATACATTGATTTGCCATTTCTACTTCTTCCTCTGAGAAATGCCTATTCATTTCAGATGCCCATTTTGGGACTGGATCTTTAAATTTGGGAGGGGTCTGATTTTTTAGTTCTTTATATATTCTAGGTAAGAGTTCTTTGTCTGAGGAACAGCTGGCAAAAATTTTTTCCCACTCTGTGGGTTGTCTCTTCACTCTGTTGGTGATTTCTTTTACTGTGCAAAAGCTTTTTAATAAGATGAGACACCAGTTGTTGATTCTTTGGGATATTTCCTGGGTGATCAGGGTTTTGTTCATAAAATCTTTACCTACACCTATGTCTTCAAGAGTTCTACCTAGTCTATCTTCCAGCAGATTTAGTGTTTCTGTTTTAATATTTACATCTTTGATTCATTTCAATTTTTTTTTTTGGGTGCTGGGGATCAAACTCAGGTTCTTGTGCTTGCTAGGCAAGCACTCAAACCACTGAGCTAAATCCCCAGCCTTCATTTCGTTTAGTTTAGTGTTTTCTTTCTTAATAAAAGATATCCTGACTTGTGTGAGATGGAATCTCAGTGTTTTGATTTGCATTTTCCTGTTAAAGATGTTGACCATTTCCTGGTAAAGATGTTGACCATTTCTTGGTAAAGATGTTGAGAATTTTTCATATATTTATTGGCTATTTGTAATTCTTCTGAGACATATGTGTTCAGCTTATTTGCCCATTTATTAACTGGAGTACTTGGTCTTTTGTATTAAGTTTTTCACCTTTTTTATATACAGCATTCTGGATATTAATCATCTGTCAGAGAATGATTAGCAAAGATTTTTCTCCCATTCTGTAGGCTGTCTGTTCACTCTGTTAATTGTTTCCTTTGCTGTGCAGAAACTTTTTGATTTGATATAATCCTGTTTGTCAACTCTTGCTATTATTTCCTGAGCTACTGGAACACTATTCAGGAAATCACTGCCTAGAGCAATATCTTGAGTGTTTCCCCTTTGTTTTCCTCTAGTAGTTTCAAAGTTTTAGATCTTACATTAAGGTCTTGATCCATTCTGAGTTGATTTTTATACAGGGTGGGTGATATGGATCTAGTTTCAATCTTCTACAGGTGGACGTTACAGCTTTCCCAGCATCATTTGTTGAAGAGGCTACCTCTTCTCCAACACATGCTTTGGCCTCTTTTGTGAAGAATCAGATAGCACTGTAGATGTCTGACTTTATTCCTGGGTCTTCTACTCTATTCCACTGGTCCACGTGTCTATTTTTATGCCAATACCATGCTCATTTTGTTACAATGGCTCCATAGCACATTTCAAAATCAGGTACTGTGATTATTTCCAGCATTTTTCTTCTTGCTCAGAATTTCTTTGTCTATTCGAGGTCTTTTGTGCTTCTGTATGAGTTGTACAATTGTTTTTTCTAGTTCTGTGAAGAATATTACTGGTATTTTAATGGGGACTGCATTGAATCTGCAGATCACTTTTGGTAGTCAGGCCATTTAAAAAATATTAATTTTCCCAATCCATGAACATGGGAGGTCTTTCAATCTTCTAGTTTCTTCTTCAATTTCTGTCTTCAGTTTTGTAATTTTCATTATACAGGTCTTTCATCTCCTTGGTTAGATTTATTCTTACGTTTTTACAGTTTGGTTTAGTTTGAGTTTGAGTTGTTTTGTTTTGCTTTGTTTTGAGGCTATTTGAATGGAATTACCTTACTGATGTCTTTCTCAGTGAATTCATTATTGCTGTATAGGAAAGTTATTGATTTTTGTATGTAGGTTTTATATCCTGCTACTTTGCTGAATTTATCAGTTCTAAAAGATTTTTGGTGAACTCTTTAGTTATCCAGGTATAGAATTATATCATCAGTGAACAGGGATAAGTTGACATCCTTCTCTTCTATTTGAATCCCTTTCATTTCTTTCTGCTGCCTGATCACTATTGCTAAATTTTCCAATATTGAATACAACTAGTGAGGGTGGACAGCTATGTGTTAGTCTTGATTTTAGCAGTAATATTTTCAGTGTTTCACTATGCAGTAATGAAAGAAATGATTCTTACAGATTTTAGCTCAACAATACATTTTATGGAAGTCCCTGGTTATAGTTTCCTCATCCACAGAGGTGGACAGAGTATTTCCAAGGCCCTTGTGGCCACCATCAGACTATGAAATTGATGTAATGTACTTTGTATGTCTACATATATAAGAGTGCTGTGTTTGTGTGTGTGAGGAGCGTGTGTATATGGTGGGGGGACATTTGGTGCATGAACATATGTAATGTGTGACATATATGATGTATGTATACATAGGTGGTTTATGGTGTGTGTTTGTGTATGTGGCGTGTGTGATGTGAAGGATGTATACATAAGATGTGTGTATGTGGGATGGGGGTATGTAAATGTGTCTGGTATGTGCTATGTGTGTCTGTGTTGTACGGGTAGGTACGTGAATATGTGTGTGTTGTGAATGTGTGTGTATATCTGGTGTATGTGTATGGGTATGTGTTATGGGTATGGGTATATGTGCTGTGAATATGGTATGTGTATTATGACAGTACCTACATATGTAATAATAAGGTGTACTTCTGTGTAGAAAGATGTTTTCATTTATTTAAAAATATTTTCTGTATTTAAAAGTGATAAAGCTGGAACTAGGTAGTAGTAATGGCTGCACAACACCGTGAATATACTAAGTGCCACTGACTCACATACTTTCACATGGTTAAAATGGCAAATTTTATGTTATATGCATTTTAGCACAGTTTCATAAAAACATGATAAAGCTGCCTTTCTTTTAAAACACTACACACATTCACTAATTCCAAAGCCATAATCCAGGTGAGTGAGGTTTGTTCCAGTTAGGGAGATCTAACACTAGTAGAATACACCACCTTCTCAATACAAATGAGCTTCTAATGCAGACCTAAGACCTGGATCTGCCAGGCCTGGCAAAGTCCCAGAGGTCAGCGTTCTCTCTGGCCAACAAAACTAACTGCTTCATCATCTACCCACCAGGAAAGTCACCTTCCCACCTGCGGTGACATTCTAGGCAGAGGTGACTATTGATGTCTGTTCCCACAGGAGGACCATATCCAGGAGGCACATCAGGGGCCTGTTTCTGCCTGATGCTCACACTCACATGTCATAACTTCAAAACTCATCAAAGCACACACTCAGATCTTCTCACCTGCTCTGGGGCAGGGATTCTTCCAACACATCAGATGTGTCTACAATGCTTACAGCTGTAGCAATGCTTTTCATCCCAATTTTGCAGCTTTTGAAACAAATGCAATGTTTATGTGATGACCAGGAATTTTCTTACAAAGAAGCAAGGAGCTCAGTTTTCTACAGATGTCTTCTAGAACTAGGTACTGGAGGGGGCCTGACAGCTAAGACAGGGAAGGGGCAAGCCTCAGAAAGTGTTTAGATGAAGCTCACTGAAGGTTATTTTTTAAATCTCAATTTCAAAAACTGGAACTTTAGCTCCCAGTTACCCTTGACAAGAACCAAGTCCTCAACACTGCACTCCTGAGCAGCCCTATGAAGGAACAGTATTGGTGTCTGCATCCTAACAAAGGCCCTTTCTAAACACTGGTCTTACCTCATCACCAAGACTCCCTGGGACATCATTGATTCTGGGTTTGCAGCACAGATTTATTTGCAAATGACATTTCCTCCTCACATGGCCTTTTAATAAGTCTGTTTTGTGCAGTACATAATGAACTGTCTCTGGAAATTCAAATCCATGAGTTTTTCTTGGGAGCTTCCTGCTGCTGACACATGGGGCTTGATTCCCTGATCCCAACCCCAACTTCCAGCCTGGAGAGGGGCGACTGACTGCCAGCAAGGTCCCAGAAGCTAATTATCTCAAAGGTAGATGGTACCTTGCTAGGTGTGCAAGATTAATTGCAGCCCACGGACAAATAGAGACCACTAATGGGAAAATATGAAGTAGCTCTTTGACGTGTACACATACAGGCAGATGACCAGACTGAGGACAGTGAAGGGTCACTGCACCAGAAAAAAACAGCTGCTGGTCAAAGGTCTTTGCAAACCAAGGCTTGGAATGTGACTCTTGACCCAAGACAGGTGAGCCAAGCAGAAGCAGAACCAGGAAGGAATTCTCTGGAAGAAATGGTGAGCATAGGCAATGTAAACATGATGTGACACATGAGCCTCACTTTCACTCCACAGTTACTGGCCCACGCTAGCCCATTTTTCCATTAAACAACTCTTGATCTGCTAAGAACAGATCGAAGACAAATGTGAGTCCTCATCTGGCTTCTGGATTTTGAAATAAAAATTGTAAATGTGTAAGGCATACAACATGAGGTTTTAACATGCATATACAACCATGAACCAATCCTGAGTGTCAAGCTAATTAACATACTCTTATACACTTCCCATTTTTGCGTGTGTGGTGACAACACTTAAGATCTACCCTTTTAGAAAATTTCAAGGTCATAACAGAGTGTTAACTATAGTCACCCTAATGTGCACTGGGGCTCCAGAACTTAATCATCCTACAAAACTGAAACGTTTGACCATTTGATCAACATCTCTCCAGTGCCCCACTCCAGCCCTATCCCTGGGAATCACCATTTTATTCTCTGCATCTACATGTTTGACTATTTCAGATTCCACATATAAGTGAGATCTTATAGTATTCCTCATCTCTGGCTTATTTCAATTAATAAACTGTCCTCCAGGTTCATTCATGTTGTTGCTGTGTGTGTGTGTGTGTGTGTGTGTGTGTGTGTGTGTCACAATTTCCTTCATCCATCAGTGGATACTTTGGTTGCCTCCATGTCTTAACTATCTGCATATACAAAGGAAATGAAATCAGTATCTTAAAGAGATATCTGCCTCCCCACGTTCATGAGACCACTGTGACAACAGCCAAGATATGGCTGTTAGGATTCCATCCATTTCAGCCAATGTCTTCCTGACTGGGCACCCACCAGAAGCAAGCAGAGAAGTGGTTAAAAAGACAAATTTCTGGGCTTCACCGAACCACTGAATTAGAATCTACAGAAGTGGGGCCTAAGAATCCATAGTTTTGAAAGTTCTCTGGGTAGTTCTGATACTGCCAGTCTACAGAGCAAGAGCTGGACACCATGAAGTCATGTCGCCTGCTTTCCCATGAGGAGTGAAACCATTGCTGTTGCCACAAAACCTAAACAAGGCAAGGACTGCTCCTAAAAAAAGAAAAACAGTTTCAACCGTTATGTTTTGACATTTGTTTCTTCACGCCGAATGTGAAGAAAAAGAAGGTTTGAAAACCAAGAAGATCATATGTTAAAAGCCAAAACGACAAGGACCAAGAATAAATTAGTCTCCATTAAATTGGACTCCATAACAAAATTATCACCTACATCAAAAGAAAAATATAGTTCAATATAAGGACATCGCAAGAAATACATTACATAAATGACTTCCCATCTCTACTAGCTTTAACAATACATAATTAAGACAATAAATCTGCTGAGGAGCAAATATCATGTAGGTCAAGCTTGTTCATTCATATCTAACAGACTGGAAATTTGTAGAAATTTTAACAGGCATTTACTTTCCTATCATATGTCAAGAAAGGCCTTAACCATAATATGACAGACTACACTGATAATTTAAACTCATAAGAAGACTGTTCTGAAATGTCTTAATCACTTTGGAAATAACCATTTCTATAAAATTTTACACTGTAATGCCAAATATTTTCAACTAATCTTTAAAACTGTCCTAAGAATTTCTATTGTAGACTTTGATATCTAACTCAAATGACTACAAATTCAGAAGCTACAAAATCAATTTTCCATAAAACATAATTTGGGCTTCACTAATCCAAACTGGCCTCCTTCCTAATTAGGTTGAATTTACAGGATTTTCTTGGAATACACTGCCAAATCAAAATTTTTTTAAAAACTTGGAACTTTGTGCTATTTTGGATTATCATATCATTCCTTCCCTCCATTAGCAGGGATGACCAGAGGTTGCCAGTACAATAAATATTTAATGGATGGCAACACTGTCTCTGGCCCCCAGAAATAGAGACACATACACAAACATACCTTCAGATCTATTTGTAACCTGCTTTCTGCCCTCTCTCTTGCTTGTGGCAAATAGTGAATTTTCACAGTTCAAAGAGAAATGCCAATCGACTCACTCAAGCCAAAGGTAAACAGAAAAGAAGTGCGAAAAAAGGAATGAGAAATAAAAAGACTGCAGTAGCTTTGGGAGATGTAGTCTTCATGCCAAGAGATCATCCATTCTCTAAATGTCCCTGATCCTCAAAACATTTGAGCCCCACAGGTCCGGTGGAAACCCAGGGCCTCAGGAGGGACACAGGGAGCCGAGGCAGCCCACAGTGGACTCTGCATTTCACCAGGAGCTGGGACACAGAGAAAAAATGGAGTCCTGGCCTCTAAAAACAGCCCTCCCCCACTGGTTTTAATACTTTCACTGCACCTTTGTTTGAAAGGCACTTTTCAGGAGTTCTGACATTTTTCTTCCATTTGAGAATCAGTGGAGAGGAACTGAAGCCCCATGGTAAGGGAACCGACATCTAACCTTCTTACAGGCTTCACACAGACAGTCTGTGCACAGCACATGCACTTCTGGCCTGTACTGGTTTTGGTCTGATGGAGGAAGTCACCAGCAGGGACCCTTCAGGCTCACCATCAGAAAACAAGGGTTCTGTGGAAGGTAGGGGGTTTGGATTCCTGGTCTAATACATCCTCCCAAAGGCTCGCTCTGTTGACAACTTGGGTGCTGGTGGGTTTGGGGGAGGTGACTGGATCACAACTGCTCTGACTTCCAGGGGATTAATCCACCATTAGATCATAATGTCATGGCATCAGGAAGTGATGGAAACAGGAGGCGGGGCTTAGTTGAAGGGAGTGGATCATGAATATGTGACCTTGTGACTACATCTAGTCTGCAGCCCCTTCCTTCCTTTCTGGCTGTTTCCCTTTCTCTCTGCTTCCTACCCGCCATGAGGTAAGCAGTTTCCTCTGCCACAGGAGTCCGCCATGATGTTTCTGCCTCACCGCAGTCCTAAAGAAATGGAGCCAACTGACCAAAAACCTCTGAAACCATGAGCCTAAATAAATCTTTCCTCCTTTAAGTTGTTATTCTCAGGTATTTTGTTACAGCAAAGAAACACTAACTAAAACACAGAGTGAGACTAGGACAAGAGCACTCAATTTCTACCACAGCCTGTTCACCATCTTTCTCCTTCAGCTGGTCACATCATGCTAAAGAACTTGGATATTCAAACCACAGAGAAGCCTTCTGTGTGACCTTAGATAGTAACCTAATTTCTGTGACTCAGTCTCTTCACCTCTAAAATGCTGATCATTATTTTCACTCCAGTCACTCTTAATATCGCAGCAGGAGGGGCTACAACATGCCCCAAAGAATGTCTCAGGACAAGGGTCCTGACTTTCACTTCAAATCTGATCAAAATATCCTACCCGTATCCCCTCAATATACTTACCCTCGTCCCTTTCCTGTCCTCCCACTATTGTAGGCGAAACAGTTTTAATCAAATTATCTTGTATAGTAGACACTTGCTGGGCACTACTCTCTGCTTGGGGCCAACAGGGAAAACTCTAGAACATATCTGGGTAGAGAACAGGCTGTGTCTTGATCAGAGACTGCTATAAACCACAGCATGGGACAGGCCATCTTTTCCATTCAAACAGCAGCTATCAGCTGGGCTGTCAGAAGCCCCACCAGCACAGGAACACCACTGAGAAAACAGGACTGTTAATGACAACACTCACATCCTGACTCAGAGAAACAGATGTAGAACACAAGACTCTTCACCAGGTCTGGAACTTCATTACGTAGCCTTTGGTCATATCAACTGTGCACATTCCCAATTTATATTTGTTACTACTAAAGCCAGAGACCCAGGCTGATAGTAAGTGAGTTGCTTCAATTAATTTCCCCTTTTCTATTCAATGTCACAAACTTTTGTAAGCATCATGCCTTAGTTCCCCAGAACTCACTTCATGGATGAACTTTAGGATGGCTGTGGAGAACTCTCTAACTCTACCTAAGAAGACAGTGGTAAGGAATAACTGGGAGGCAGCAGAGGCAATAATGATAAACATAAACACTGAAAAATAAATTGAATTTCAGTGTCCCAATGCATCTGAAAAGCAGATCTGGTCCCACACTAATATTCCCAGAATTTTATATATTTCACTGTATTTCACCCCAAGGAAGCTCAGCATTTCTACTGCAACCCATAATCTGTACTACTTCTTCTTGATGCTCTGAAATCCCCAAATTAAATATGAAACTGTTCTAAGAATCAAAATTTGTCTTGATCTCATTTTTCTGGGCAATGGCTTGATCTTATAAAGTACAAATAGCAAACAAAGAAAAGATTAACTGACTGAATTTTAACACTGAAAGCACATAAGCATGAGGTCACAATCCAACTAATATAAAACTGGGTACCAGAGAGGTCAAAGAACTTGCTCCTCATTGCACTGTATAGGAAAGGGCAAGGACCCAAGTCTCTCGGCTCTAAATTCATTGTTCTGCTCCTATTCCACTGTGCTCTTTCAAAATGCAAAATATCATGGCTGGATTTCTAACAGCTCAGCTGGTAAGTATCAAGATTCTTGGCTGTCCTCACCGGTTAGGTCCTGGCAACATCATACTCACGCAGCGGAGACAATCATTTTATCATTAAAAAAACACAATTATGCTTCAATTTTAAAAAAAAAAAAAATTGAACACATGTCAATGACTAAATTGCCTCTTTGGTCAGGCATGATTCTCTAAATCCAGAGGGAAGAACTCTTAATAAAAGAGGATTAACCTGGGGTCCCAAGGACAAAGCTGAGGGAAATCTGTGAATCTCTGAAAGTAAATGTAAATTTTTATGTTAATGTGATTTTTCTGAGACAAATGACCATCACTTTCATCAGAGTCTCAAATATTTCACTTTAAAATATGAGGAATCACTAATGTAATACAATTATTCCCTTTCTTTCTAAAGTTTTGGTGCTTTATCTTTCTTGTGAATTTCATAATATCCCCTCACTTCTATTCTCCTTAAAGTGCTTTATATAATATTAGAATTCATTCACTAATATATAGGGGTATTTTTAAGCACCCAGATTCCTACCATAAAGGTGCAGGTCCTAGCTGGTAATTACTTGCAAATTATCAGGGTGGCCCTGGGTATCATCATTGTCTGTAGTTGACAGAATTACTTTTAAAAGTATCTTTTTAATCATGAAACAGATTTTAAACTTGACTCAATTTAAAAGAGAAGCTCTGAAGATGAAATTTTCATGATTTTCCTTCTTCACCTGAAATCCACTTTATGAAATAGTGACTTTTAAAAAACCTTAAGGTCAGGCTCACTATATTCAGGATGGTAAGATCCTGAAATATATAAGCAGTTGCTATTAAGCACCAAGATATAAGGGTCCTCTTTAGTAGAAACCTAGGCTACTGTACAGTTGAAATCTAACTATCTATCATAAACACCTTCAATACATTTGAAATAGCAGGGTGGACAGCTTCTCTCACACTGAGGGTCATTTATGAAGCGATCAAAAGCTGTAGTGGGAAAAAGAAGTATGAAGAGGGACAAGGCTTTATAGAACGAATAACTTTTCTCATTCTCAATATTTCTTATGTTCTTTTACAACAAATTGCTTGGCTCTTGAGAACAGACTCATAAAAGAAGTGAAATATATTTTTCTATCCTGAATCTGAACTTTTTTTTAATATATAAAGTTGTAATGACCCTTTCCAAACAATATGAGCCAACGCTTCAAAAATTTCCATTGTTTCAAAGACACAAATGACTTGGTGCATCTATGTCTATCAACTGAATGAAGAAGGAAAACACATGAAAGTCATTTGAAAGACATCTCCTAGGAGTTATGCTTGGAAGCTGGAAAAGCCCAGTAATCCCCCTACCTAGATAAATAGAGTTTTCCAAATGACTAGGGGGATCAACGAGGGAGCAGGGCCAACCATTTGAATATTATAAAGGAGACTTCATATTAGACCCCGGGGAGAGACTCCAACTCACAGCTTCTTTATGGCTGGCCGACCTCTCTAAGACACAGCCCTACCTTGAGCAGAAGGGAACCAAAACAAAACAATATCTTCAAGCACTTTACACACAATTCAAATGGAATTTCTCCAAACTCAGAAAATCTGAAGTTTATTCGGTCCATATGCTATCCCATCTCTTCCCTCTTAATGAACAGAACTTAGAGACAAGCAGCCATTTCTTACTCACTCAAGTTCAAAATCCCTTCTCCCCTAACCTCAAATCATTAGTGACAGTAACTATGCATCATTTGGAATATGTGGGGATTAGTTTTTCCTCCTAATAAGAAACTCAACTGGACATGTTTTTTAAAGTATCTCAAAAGCCTTCCTCAACTCTTCTTCCATTAGCAAACTGAAGGCATATGATTTGATCTGCATTGAGGTCTAGACACCAGGATTCAGAAAAGCTGACAATAGCTCAATTAGGGGATCATCAATCACAGAAGATCCCATTCTGGAAGAGAAAAGAAATTGCACAGAGCATTTTTCACATGGGGAAAATAAGATTTTGAAGTACAGTAGATCATTTGCATTGCCCAAGTCAAAATTCCTACCTTCAGAGGACATAGTGTAACACACTCCAGTCTGAAAGACCCTTGGTCAAATCTTAACTGCATCAATAGATCCGGAGCAAACTACTTTATCTGAAGCTCATTCTCAACATCTGTACACTGCAAACAGTAGTAATAAAAATAACACCTCACTAATGCTGAGATGACTAAATGCGGTAAGCATGTAAAGCATTGAACACACTGCCTGGCACATAGTAGGTACTCAACAGATGTCAGATGTCTATTGCTGTTATTACATTTTTAATTACCAAAATCGGGGCTGGGGATTTAGCCCAGTGATTAGAGTGCTTGCCTTGCAAGCACAAGGCCCTGAGTCCGATCCCCAGCACCACAAAAAATAAAATAAAATAAAATAAAACTTGGGGCTGGGGATTTAGCCCAGTGATTAGAGTACTTGCCTTGCAAGCACAAGGCCCTGAGTTCGATCCCCAGCACCACAAAAAATAATAATAATAATAATAATTACCAAAATCAAGGAAAGAAAAGCAAGCCTGTAATGTTTCTTTCCTTGTAATTCTATTCTTGTATACAAAAATTCCCTTATGTGCGCCTTTATTTCCACCAACAAACAAGGAATTCTTTCCCTGGGGGAGGTATTAAAACTGCACAGAAGATTTTGAGAGTTCCCTTTATCCCCACTGCTTTATCCAGAACTGGACTATTCTGAACTCTTTCATTCTCCCCTGCATCTTCCATTGTTGTCCCTAAGGGGTCAAATTAACTTACAACAAAATCAGCATTCCTGTTCCCTAACTTGAAGAAGAGGAGTCAGAATTCCCAGGCCAAAGCCGTCCCTTTGAGCCGCTCAGAGGCATCTCAAACCAATAGGCAAGAAAGAGCAGCCATTCACGGAACAAATAAGTGATTTGCATTTCCAAGGATGTGGGGAAACATATTAGTTATAATTAGCAAACACGCAGAGTCCCCGTGACAGCTTCACTTTTCAAACCCTTGAATGTTTGACAAGAAAAGGTCATGTTTTGTAAAATCCTCAAAAGGTCATTCAATAACAAATCACACGAACGAAATCGCAAGAGTTCCGGGAGGTTAACAGAGACACCACAGGCAGTAAAGTGCGTTTTCAAGGTAAACAAGGAAAAGAGAGAAAGCGGCCTGGCCTCAGCTCTGGAAGGGGAAAAATACAAGCAATCTCTAATTTACCAAACACTATAATTTCAAGACATTTTCTTGGTACTTGGTGGTTTAACACTGAATGTTATTTCTCATGTTCAGCACACTTGGAGGATTAGCAGATAACAGCCCAGCAACGTTTGAACAGGCCTTCAAAAGGTCTGGCCTGACCTCGAGAAGGCTTTCTTTTATGTTTTTTATTCAGTAAGTCTCACAAGTGGGTTACACCCATGACAAATAGGTGGCCACCTATGTGGCACACACACATCAACAGCTGATCACCCAGCAGCTCATCCCGTACCCCACGCACACCCCAAATCTGGAAACGTGAGCCCCAGAAGTCTTTTCTTCTGGCACTTTGACCTGCTCATGACCTCTCCCTTCCCAGGTCTATTTTTTTCCTCAACAAGAGCCAGCAGCACATCTCTCACAGTCAGGAGCAACAAAGGCTTGTTTATATAGGGTAATTTAGCTACAGGATCAGCGGAGAGAAGGATGATGTATCTGATCCACAGGTCAAAAGCACAATTCAGACGTGCAGGGCTGACAGGTTTAAGGGAGGGCTCCCCCAGGGGACAGAGCCAACGGGCTGACAGCCTTCCAGAAAGTATAGCCAACTCGGGGAAGTGGGAGCATCTTCTTATTAAGACAAAGAACCCTGTGAAAGAAGGTATGGGGACCTGAGGTCAGCAGACAGGTAGCACAGACTCCAGACCTCCTGGAAGGAAGTCACCCATCAGAGCCCTTAGAAAGGAGGCAGCCCCCTAGGGAAGAAGCACTGGACTTGACACTGGCAGATCTAGTACCTGACTTGCTCTGTGACCTTAAGCAGATCCATTTAACCATCCCTGGTCTCAATTTTCCCATTCATAAAATGGGCTCATATTTCTTGCTTTCTGGTAAGGAAAGGACAAAACAAACTAAGAAGGAGCTAGAGCAAGCCAAGTATTACTTTGTACCACAAAACTCTAAATCTGATCACCATTCATATCTACATCTTATTCCAGCCTCAGAATCTCACAGAAAAACCACTTTCTAAGGTCATCTTCTGCCCAGAATGGTAGCTACGTGGGGCTACTTACATTTTCATTCATTAAGACTAAAGAATATTTAAAATTCAGTTGCTTGGTCACAGGAGCCACATTCCCAGTGCTCAGTGGCTCCCCACAACTTTCCTATCAGACAGTACGCAGGTACAGAGTATCCCGCCATCACAGAAAGGCCCACCTGCTCAAGGTGGAGGGCGTCCCTGCTGCCCTTACTGCCCTTGGTGGCATCAAGCTTTGGCCCAGACTCCCGGACTCCACAGCCAGCCTGAGACCGCACCGTCCATGCGGCCCTGACAGATGGTCACAGGCTCGTTCCTCTCACCTTACAATTACCTGCCAACTCCAAAGCCCCACCCGGATGGCGACCATTTGATGAGAATGACGGTCAGAACTGGGACACCTCACTCTGTCTTTCTTGCCAACTATTTTAGCTTATTTGCCACGAGTACAGGGTATAATTAATATCACACAGGAGCCAGCATTGTCATTTTTCAAATCATTTCCCTGGAAATGTTCTACACCTCTTAATGGCCCTGCTAATGCTGTAGCTGTCATGTTTTGGACAGCTGCACTTTTACAAGACAAACTCTGTAGCGCCAGGAGACTCTCTGCAGACTTTGCAGCTCACAGGCACGGAGGCCGCGCTCGCCAGCCGGTAATGGCTAGATGGAAATCTTTGATGAATTCTTTGCCTCTTGCTGCTGAGTGTGGTCCTCAAGTGTCACCTTCCCGGCTCCCATCCCCAGCCACCTCTCGCCTTCCTGCCCTCTATCACCCTCCCCCTTTCCCACTCCTCTCTTCCATGCCACCTGATGGACAGGGGATGAGTGAAATAGGCCTACGCTGCACCACTGATTAAAGCCAGGACGCTCGATGCAGAGGTGAAAAGGCTTACACATCTGGATAAAAACCAGGCCTCTCTGCTGAATGCCACACACTGAGAAAGCGTGGCCTTTCGTGCCTACGATTCTATCTTTCAGAAACAAGCTTTTTTCCTCCCTGATGACTTCTTAGCAAAAGGTTTGAATTTCTCTGTGTACTGGGTGTATGTGACAAAGACGGGGGAAAGAAGGACAAGGGAAGGAGTTAGAGTTGAAGCCTGGAGCCTGCTTGCAGGCACAAGGCAAGCAAGGGCAACCTGAACCATACTGAATATTTATTACAGGACATGGAATGAAAATGCTTTTAAACAAGAGGAAGAAAATCACTATCTTGGGTAGTAACGGTGCCTTCTGCTAATGCTTTATATGTGTTAAAAATATTTCCCTTTAAATAACTACTTTGAGGTAGAGAGAGATGTCTCAGTTGAATGTCAGGGCTAGTACTGCCCAGAAAACTGACTACATCGTCCAGCACTGTCCAGAAAGTCCTCTCAGCTGAGGCCTGGTGTCGTCTTAAAAAGGAGCTAAATCCAGGCTAGGGACATTCTCTTTTGTAGGCTAAATAGCAGTGTCAACTCTCTGCTCCTTTAATACCGTGTTTATTAGTGATCCATAGCCCAGGGAGAGACAGCACACAACTTCCTTTCACGCTGCGTCTGCAAAATGCTGCCGAAAGTTGGACTCATCAGCGAAGCAGCAGGTCCCTTGGTTGAAACCAGCCAGGCCAGAAAAGTGACATGAACAGGATGCTGCTAAACATGCACAATTCGAAAATACACACTGTATTCTCTTCTGCATGATTTGCTGCCATTTAAAAGACAATAAACAGCAACTTTAGATTGCTAACAACGTGTCATTTAAGGTTTGCTGTTGCTCAACATCAAGAAAAATCAATGCCGGCTCTACAGGGGCAGCAAACCCCGAGAACGGAGCTCCATTTCAGGTCTGTTTGAACTCATTTCCTTTCTCCATGGTTGCCCCCTTGTACTCCCCCTCAGGCGTCCCCTCGCAGCAGGCTGACAGCTTGACACATTGACAGCTCGCACTGAATGACAACTGATTTGTACAAATTTCAAGCCTTATAAATCTACCTGTCACAACAACAACATAAAAGCGCCCAGGCCCAGCAGGTAACTCAGAAAAAGCTTCCCTTGACGGCACTTTCTGAAAAGCAATGGTGTGCCTCCTGCCAAAAAGTCCAACTATCATCCTTGTATAACTTTGAATAAAAATTCAGGGCCCATTTTCTTGCCAACAGGCTACCAATCGTCTTATTTAAAGATTAAAAAGAGTGAACGGCGGAGAGGGAGGAAAAACACATCCACACAATTTCATTTTCCACTGATAGGAAAGTCACACCACCCGCTATGCCAGGATTACCACACCGTTTTTCTCTCTGGCGCTCAGGAGGAGTAAATGATGGAGGCTTTTTACGGTATTTAAACAATATCCCAGATTGCAGGGGCTGCGCCTCCTAGAACCCTCCAGCTCACCTGGGGCCAGGCCCCACTGCCACACAAAGTGTTTAGACTGGTGGGGGGCCGGGGCACAGGGGTCCTAGCTGATGGCTATTGTTTTAACCACTCCGAGATTTTTCCCACGCAAAGTCCTCATGTTTCTACAGCCTCACATGCCCTACTTTCCTCACTAAAACAATCAAACACCCCCTTCATTCAGATCAATGGAACATCGCATTATTTCATCACAGCAACTTTAATATGGAACAGGTTGGAGTTGAGAATTCACACTTGATTTTCAGGTGTGGTTTTTTAGAACTAGGCAGATCACTGAAGGAAAAAAGAAGTCGAAGAAAAGAAGGAACAAAGGACTGACTCGAAGGAGAGGAAGAAACTAAAATACATGAGCACTTAAACAGGACAGAACAGTCTCCTTACCTCCACCAGTCAAGCCCTCCTAATTCCACTTACTGTGGATAAAAGTGTAGGTGGTTGGCACAGTTTCTCGTATAGCACATGTAAAGACTCCCAGCAGACTCGCTGGTGAGAACACTGACTTGGTTTTGCCTTTGAGCATTTGAGATGAGTGCGTGTTGAATGGTGATCCTGCTAAAGGGACTTCTAGGAAGGAGATGTGGGACCAAGGACAAGAGCAAAGTGAGTGACCCTCCAACTGGCAGAACACAGGTGCCAACACAGTGTCCTCTCACCGCGCACGTCACCCCCTCTCTCGACAGAAACAGTCCGACGTGCCAGTGACGAGCACAGGCTTTCCTTCCAAACCCTGGCTTCTGCACCTAGAAACTGTCAACCTTGGCCAGCTATAGTTACACTCTGCTTCTGGAAAGAGGGGAACGGAATCATGTCTCCTCCAAGGAGCAGGAGGATTAAAGCCCTGTGGAAAGTGTAATTCACAGAAAACAGCATTTGTTCATTCATTTGTTCACAAGGATATAGTTATACAGATACACACACACAAATACATACAAACACTAAAAGTGATAAGTGCTATAGAAAGAAAAGCAGATTATCATAGCATCATCATATCATCAGGATTAGCCCTCTTTCCCAGATTCCAGATATGTACTCATTTCTTGGCATCCACAGGACACTGGCTTCAGGACCCACCTAAATGTTCCTTATATAAAATGATACCATATTTGCATATGAGCTACACATCCTTTACATCCTCTCCATACTACTTATAATGCCCAATACAATGTGTAATGCCGTGTGAATGGTTGTTATACTGTATGGATAATGACAAGGAAAAAAGTATGCACATGCTCAGTACCCACGCAGTTTTTTTTCAAATATTTTCAATCCACAGATGGATAAAGAGGCTGCCTATAATTATTTTTCTCCCATAGAATACAAGCTTCCAATATAGTAAAAAGAAAAGGGGAAAAAACAAGAAAATAAACCCTGAAAATGTGTTCATATATTAGTGTGTATATTATGTGTGTCGGTTGTTTTTCTTCCCCTGTAACTCACAAACTCATATTATTTATGAATGATAAATGGTGTAAAGACAAAGCAAATTATGTATTTCCAAATTGACACATATTTCCCCAACACATACTAAATGGTTTCATTAGTTATGAACTAATGAAGAAGTTGAAAAGAGTAGATAAAGAAATGTATTAAAAATTAGGGTAAAGGGGCTGGGGATTTAGCTCAGTGGTTAAAGTGCCTGCCTAGTAAGCACAAGGGCCCGAGTTCGATCCCCAGCACCAAAAAAAAAAAAAAAAAAAAAAAAAAAAAAAAAAAAAAAAAAAAAAAAAAAAAAAAAAAAAATTAGGGTAGGGAAGAAATTCAGTTCAACCACAAAGTTCTCTGTCTAATCTGCATATCTTAAACAAGTAAATTACAACATTTTCACAGCATTTTTTTATTTCAAAAGTTGTATTTCATACTAAGAAGCCAAAATCAAATAAAATTTTTATGTAACAAAATAATTGGTAAGGTATAAACCAAAACAAGTACTCATAATCTTTGTAGAATGAAAGGGAAGAAAAACAAGCAACTATCTATAAAAGTGATGAGAATAATTTACAGTAACTAAACCAGCCTTCTTTTTTATTCTTCATCAATATAAGGAAAGGATGAACAAATGAGAGTAGGTGAGGCATGAATGAGAAAAAACAAGGTGTCTCAGCTAAATTTCATGTTCAAGCCAATATCCACCCAGAGTAAGTAAATTAAATTGTTCCTCTGCTAACCCTTCCTTTTTCTATAGCATGTGTTTGGGCCAACCAAAAGATAAATCATATTTTTGTTAGTTAGTGTCTTCTCTACATCAATCACCAAGGTTTAACAAATGCCTCACATATGCTGGCTTCCCCCCTACTATGACCAATTAAACAACAAATCACTCAGTGGAAAACTTCGGGGCTGTCGAAGGCATTATCGAGTAAGTCCTCGTCAGTTAAGTCTCACATCAGCCCACTGAGTTTTGCTCAGAAAAAAAAAAAAAATGTAGAAAACTAGCTGTAAAACACATGATGATTTATGAGTATTTTCTATTTGTGTGTATGTGTGTTGTGACTACTTGCTTTCCAAGAAGAAAGAGTAGCGCTTTCAAATGTGTTGGCCTTCCGTGCCTGTGAAGTTTTTCCCCACTAGGAAGGCTCTTACTGAGTCACTTTTTCTTTTCAATAAGGGCCGAAACTGGGACCTCTTAATGTCATCTTTCTCTTAGCCATCAGTCCATGGAGACTTCAAGCCAAAAATGGTATTTCCTTGGAGTCTAGGAGAAAGCTCCAACTAGCATTCACTAAGGAAGTTGCTGGTCTTCTAGAATTGCTAGACTTCCTCATGCCCTATAGCTGGGCTGCCCACTCCAAGCTTCCCTCAGTGCATTCTGCACTGCTCATTAACAGGTGTTCCCATGACAACCTAAGATAACATTTTCAGCCCCCCAAGCAAGACTTTGAGAGCAGGGACTGGGTTTTCACTGCCTGAGGATCTTGTGACAGAAGGACCACTTCATCCAATCTTTGCCATAGAAGAACTGGTCAAAAGACATTTTCCTACCACCTGAGATCATACAAGAAGCACACACCATCAGTCACCAAACAAAGTTAGGGATCACTCCGTGACCGCCTTAGCTCCGTTTACAGGAGCTAAGCCACATGTCTGAGGCCATAAAGCACTTAATCAGGTGCCATTTTCCCAGCCTGAAGGCCACCAAGTGTCCAGACAGGACTTGTTTAGCGCCCCCCAGAGGCAAAACAGGCGAGCTGGCCAGGAAAGAAGGAAGAGAAGATCCACACAGCCCCTGGCTTGAACTTCCACAGAATCAGTAAATTTTTACCACTTAGGACAAGCTATGTTATTTGTAACTGTCAGAGGAAGGAAAATCTGTAATTGTTAAGGGGGATGAAGCCTGTGCAAATTCTTTCCTGTGCAAAGTGAACAGTCAATCACTTTTATAAGGACAGCAACAACTGAAACTATCCATTCGTATACTTTCCTTTAGTCAACAATATTACCTTTAGTAATCTGGGGAATGTGCATCCATAAATTACAGAAAGTGTTATTGCATTGCTGAATAAACAGCAACATTTCCATCAGCAGCAGCAGTGGCAGCCCCACAAAGGTATAACAAACAGACTCAATCATTTTCTTGTCAAGCTTTGCAATGACTGCAGAGTTTACTGCTGGAGATAATGTTGCTTTCCTCAGCATTGTGTGCCAAACTGCAAACTGCTTATTAAAACAAAACCTCTTTTTCAGAGCAGCATGAGTTGGATAATCACTTATTGCACTCAAGAAAAAACAGGTTTGGTGCCCAGAGGAGGTTAACAATCAGGCATATGTGTTAACATTTGGTTGGTAAAGACTGGTTAAAAAATAAATTATCTAGCACTGTGGTGGGAGGAGGAAGGGAGGTGACTTATTCACATCGCTGGCCCCAGGTTGACAATTTTCCTTATGACATCACTGAGTTTTCTGACAATATGTTCCACAGAACTGACCTGGCACTCTTGACAGAAGCTTTGGCGTAGCAGTTTGGAGAAGAGGAGAAGATTATGGAAGGAAATCAGAAATGAAATGTAGCCTCTATGTGAAGAAATCTCTGGAAGAAACTAGATTTCAGGGGTAGAAGAGAAGACTGAAGGAAAGGACAGGCAGGAAGCGAATAAACTTTAAGAACTAGGCATTTGTGACTAAACTATTTCTGAAGACAGCACCTATTATTACTCTTCGAAGAAATCGCTTGACATAACTAAGCCAGCAATAGCACTGAAAAACCATCCTCAATTTTCCTCGCTTAAAATAGATTGACAACCATTTTATAGAGCCTGAGGAGCAAGTACACGGAGACGGAGCCTGAGAGGCCCACCGTGTCAGAAGCATGGTTCCGGGAGGAAAACCATTATTCCTGACTACACATAGTGCCCCATACTGGCTTACTTGCTCATGCTGGGTTTTTTTTTTTCTTTTCCTTTTCATACCTATTACAGATGAATTCATATCAAAGCAGGCAGACCCTCTCCTCAGCCCACCTCCACTGTCTGATGGCACCGACAGCCCCGTGGTCCCACACACGGCCATGGAAGAGGAAAGCCTATATTTTGAATGTCCTTATCAGCACAGGAAATGAGGCTTTGAAGACTTTATTATAACTTTAGGCAGCATACAGGGTTTGACTCCTATCACCGTTCTAAAATGAGAATAAGTAGGAAAAAAGCACCATGAATGCAGAGTAGAAAGGCAACTCCAATAGCCATCCTTCAACTTCAACAGTGGCAGGTCTGGGAGAGCAAATGCCTATCAGTGCCGCTATGTTCCTGCCAGGGCTGCTCTTCCCCCTACTTTAAAGCTGCAGAGCCCTAGCCCCTTGTAACAGGCCTGCTGCTCTGTCCACCTCAGGGCCCAAGGCAGGTTCACGCTCCTTCTTCCAGCTGTGGTTTTCATCCTCTTGCTGTCTTCATCACTTACTCTGTTAACCGCTTCCTCAGAGAAAGGCCTATCTCTGGCCACACCATCTAAACTCCCGAGCCATCTGCTTACCCTTTTTTACTTCAGATCATTACCTCACCTGAGATCATACACTTATGAACTTATTAGTATGCTTTTTACCTGATGCCTCTGCCAGAAGATAAGGTCCACAAAGGCAAAAATTCTGACTTAGTCAAAATCATTATCCCAGCACCCAGAATGGTGCCTGCTCTTATAGATAGGTGACAAATTACTTTCAAATTACTGCACAGAAAATATCCTTACAAACATAAACCAGAGAGCTCTGTCAGACTCAGATGGTGGTTTCTGAATGCAAATAAACAGTCCAGATTATGGGAAGGATTGTGGAGACTCTCAAAAGACTGGACACTTTCGTTCTCACATTCTTAAGAATGGACAGACATAAATTACTGCTCTTGCATTAAAGGTGATCCAAACCACAGAAATTTTGGTTCTATTCACTTAAAATGCAAAGATGAAGGAAGTTGTCCATGACCTACATAAAAGAACTTCAATAAGGAGTTAGAAAACCTGTACTTCAGACCCACCTCTGTTACCAGGTGTAACCAGGGGCACATCAGTCATGGGGGCACATTCATATCTGTAAGTGTGGGTACAAGGGCTTACACACCACATTCCTGAATGCTACTTTTAACGTTCAGTCACTCACACAAAGAAATAAGAATTTAAATCAGTACATCTACAACACACAAGTTCCTACCAAGTTCTATCAAATCATAACATGGTGAACCATATTTGTATTAGATTATGTTTTAAGAAATAAAATATTATAGAATAAATGACTATTGATCTATTCTACTGTGAGGATTACGTATATCTAAAGTATTGAAAATATTTATGTAACAATTAAATGCCACATATTAAATAGCTCCCAGCCTCCAAAGACATATGTCATATATTCTCAACTCTCTTCTCCTGCCAGCATCTTAATCCTCCCTTCACCCCTTTTCCACATCCCTCACCGTAATTTCCTTTTGTTCATTTTTCCTGATCTTCTGCCTGATTCCTTAAATGCTTTCAAACTAGGTCAAGATGATGTCACATGCCAAAATAAATTCCATATTAGAATTTAAATTAAGAACTCCTTTTTAAAGGAACCCATAAAAATGCTAGGAAAAAAACAAACAGGGAGGAGAGAAACCCCTTCTACTGTAATGAAGAATCCAAAAGCCATAAAACAGAAAGTGGTAAGTTCAACTGCATAAAAACCAGCTTCATAGAAAGCAAAACTTTGCATGATAAAGTAAAAAATAAAGCAAATAAAAAGCCACCAAAAATAAATTACAAGACAACCAAAATAAATGAGGAAAAGAGCAATTGTGTCACAAAAAAGTATTAGTTAACATACAGAGTACACGCATGCACATAAAATGATACACACATGTACAAAAACATGTACATGTTCATATATACATGCATACATACATACATACACAAAGAGCTCTAGAATAATCACTTTAAAAAGACAAAAACCCTACAGAAAAACAGGCAAAGGACATAACCAAGCAGCTCACAGAAAAGGAAATACAAATGCCTATTAAATACACAGTAGGATGCCTAACCTCATTCATAATAAAGGAAATGCACATTAAAACACTAAAAACTCCTTTGCGTTAACAAATATTGGCACAAATCCAAAAGTTTAATACCACACTCTCTTGGTGATGCTGAGGGAAAACAGGCAGCCCCAGCACTGCTGGGGAGAGGATGAACTACTTCAGCTCCTAAGGAGTACAATGTGGCAATGTCTATCAAAATTAACAATGTATACATCCTTTGACCTCGTAAGTCTATTTCTGGGAATTTGTCCTACAGATATACTTGCAAACATCCAAAAATGACAGTTTAAGATCACTCAGTGCAGCTCTGTTATGGTGAAAGGAAGAAAACAAGCATGGTACCCATTAATGGGGATTAAATAAACAAATTATGAAGTGTCCGTGCAATGGAACACTATGCATCTATAAAAAATTAATGAGAAAATGCTCTCTGTACTGAAATGGAAAGGTAATTTTGTTACATGAAAAAGCTAGGGGCAACATAATATGAAAAAATGTCATTATTTATATAAATGAAAGGAAATACAGATGCCTGTTAAACATAAAATAGGATGTTATTATATATATTTATGTTGGTGTATATATAATACATAATTTTGCTTGAACATACAATGCATACTTAATTTCATTTTATATACTTATATATTTATTGGTTTAATGTATTTATGTATTTAATTTATATATATTAATTTACTTTGATTTTTAACTCTGCATTTAATTTTGCTTGTGCATACAACACTTTGGAAACTGAAAAAAATATAAAAGAAATGAGTAATGGTTACCTCTGGGGGTTTCCATGATAACTGCCAAGACAATGAATAGAATGAAAAAAAAAAAACTTTCATAATCTTTCATCTGTCTTAATGTTCAAACTCTATAAAAGGATTACCTATGTAAAAACTGAAACTGATTTTAAAAATAATAAACCTCCACTCACAGAGTATTATATTTTAAAAGTCAAAAAAGAAAATCTAGTTGGAGAAGATTCATGTGCCACAGAGAAGTTTCTAAGTAGGAAGGAACTCACGCCAACCAAGCAGGATTATAGCAGGCTGAGGAAATGTGGCCTGAGACTGGCCAGCAAATTGCCTACAATGGCAAACTGGACACATTTCTGACTAAAGGACAAGCCCACCTCTCCAGGTCCCCACCACCAACCCTGTGGTCCACTTCCTTTCTTTGGCCAATCCTTCTATTTCTGGATGGTGTGGTAGTACCGTCCCAGCTCCTCTCTTTAGTCTTTTCTCCAGTCCTCCTGTGATGTCCTGCTCACCTGCTCGCAGCCCAGCTCTCTGTTCTACCTCGTGGACTAATCCTCTCCCTTCATACCTCTGATGTTCCACAAGTCCCTCCTAACCCCATTCTGTCTTCCCTGTCTCAGAGCTTGCTGAGTTCACAGCAGGTGGGGCTACCTTGAGATGATCAGCGAACAAAAGAAAAAGATCAAATGGGAACAGTGTCTAGTTTTGCCAAAAAAAAAAAAAAAAAAAGGCAAGCAAATGCTATCATTTCTCTTTCACCACTATTCAGTTTTGCAAAAGAGGCCCTGGAGACAAGATTTTCAGGGTTATGCTAGAAACAACCACCACCACTCTCTGCTTCTTCGAAGGTTCCTGACTCTGTCCATTGCCCTGATGAAGGAAGGAGCCTCAGGGGACACACGTGCTCCCAACTTTACCATCCAGGGGGCCGCAACCTCTTCACATTACAGTGGCTCCATCCACCTTCCAGACTGTCACAAAATCTTTGGATCTCAATTCTGTCATTCAAAGTCACCCATTCTAGATTCCTCTCTGACTCAATTTATCCACAGCAACCCTCACAGAACCACAGAGGACTATGACATGCCATTAGAGACCATAAAGAAATGCTACTTAATCTGTCCATTTTATAACACACATCTTTTTTAAATATAGTTTTTTAAGTGTGTCTGTTAAAGGATTAGCAAACTGTTACTAAATGTATGCATTTAAAGACTTCAATTAAAAGATAATAACGCATTTTCTCAGTATATTATTTGTCTTACAGGAACTCTAAAATACTCTATAAGCTCCCTGAAACAAAAAAACAAAAAAACCACAAGCCTGAATGCTTTAATACAATGCTAATCGATTTTTCAAACCACTTTCAAAAGCTACTATGACTATAAATTTCCATTTAGCCCATATATACACCACCCCAAGTTCTACTGATGAAATCTAAGTGAATATTATAGGTGAAAAATAAATACTGCATTATCTTACACTATACACAAAAATCAACTGAAAACAGACTTGAACATTACACTTGATACTATAAACCTCCAGAAAAAAATATAGAAGAACTTCTTGATATTGTTCTTGGCAATAATTTTATGCTTATGACACCAAAAGTGCAGGCAACAAAAACAAAAATTAACAAGTGGAACTACATCAAACTAACAAGCTTCTGCACAAGAAAAGACAATCTACAAAATGGGCAAAAAATTCACATACCATGTATCTGGTAAGGGGAGAATCTCCAAAATATGTATAAGAAACTCATATAATTCAATAGGAAAAATATACCTGAATAATCCAGTTACTAAATGGGCTAAGGATTTAAATATTTTCCCAAGAAGACATACAAATGACCAATAAGAAATGTTCAATACCATTAATCATCAAGGAAATGTGAATCAAAACTTTCAGGTACCACCTCACAACTATCAAGAAGGCTAACATTTTAAAAAAGAAAAAGGTGAATGTTGGTGAGAATGTGGAGAAACTGGGACCTCTGCACACAGTCGTGGCTTATATTTAGATGTGCCCTCAAAGCCTCATGCGTTCAGAGATGGGGCTTTTCGGGGTGACTGGATCATAGTGTGTTGATACTGGATTGTGCATGTATAACACCGGATTAGCCCACTGATTGGTTTAGTGTAGTTCTAGGTGTGCATGATGAAATCACTGAAGAGGAAATACCCACTCTGGGTGTGGGTGGCACCAACCAATAGGCTCCCAACCAAAAGGGAAAGAAGAAGGAAGTCCACACCAATTCCTGCCTGCCATGCCATGAACTGTTTCTCCTCTGTGTTGCCCCTCTGCCATGCTGCCTGCCCTGCCTTGCAACCTGCCAACTCTGGACTGAAACCTCTACAAACTGTGAGACAAAACACATCTTTCCTCCTTTAGCTTATGGGTGTTGGGTATTTTGTCCCAGCAACAAGAAAAGCAAACTAAGACACACACTGTTAGTGGAAATGCAATACTGGGCAGGTGCTATGGAAATCAGTATGAAGCTTCCTTAAAAAATAAAGAACAGAACTACCACGTGATCCAGGATTTCAACTTCTGAGTACTTATCTAAAAGAACTAAAATCAGCATTCTAAAGAGTAATATGTTCATTGCACCACTATTCACAATAGTGAAGATGTAGAAACAACCTAAGTGTCTATCAAGAGATAAACAGATGAAGAAAATGTGACAACACATACAACAGAATACTACTAGACCTTTAAAAACGGAGAGGAAATTCTATGATATGTGACAACATCAATGAACCCTGAGGGCAGTATGCTAAGTGAAATAAGCCAATCACAGAAAGACAAATATGGCAATATTCCACTTACATGATGTATCTGAAATAGTCAAGACCATAGAATCGAAGAATGGAATGGTGATTGCCATGATCTGGGTGAGAGCAGAAAAGGGAAATTACTAACCAAGAGGGATGAACTTTCATTTTAAGCAAGAGGACTATTCTCTGGAGATCTGCTATATCACATTGCACCAGTCAACAATAATGTATTTACATCTAAAAAATTTGTTAAGAGGGTAGATCTCGTGTTAAATGCATTAACCATAATAAAACAAAATTTTAAAATTAAATACCAGCAAGTATGTGACACAACTAGAGTTTTCACACTCCACTGCTGGAGGTATACATTACACAACCATTGTAGAAAATGCCTGGGCAGTGTCTGCTAACACTGAGCAGTCATATATGCTATGAGCTATTGGCTCCATTTCTAGGCGTGTGCCCAATGGAGACAGATATGTGTGTCCACCAAAAGATAGGCAAGGACATTCACAGCAGCACTATTCATTGCAGCTAAAAACTGGAAGCCAGCCTAACATCCATCAACAGTAAAACAGCTTTATAAAATTTGGTGTATTTATACAGTGCAATAATATACAGCAATGAGAATGCATGAGCCATTGCTAACTCCAACATGCACAAATCTCATAGATACAATGTTGAGCAGATGAAGAAAGTGCATGGTAAGCAACATACCATTGGATTCCACTTACGTAAAGTTTCAAAAGTGCCAAAATTAATCTCTGTTGTTAAGGACAGTGGTCAGCTACCCTTGGTAGGGAGAAGGGGTACAGTGGTGACTGGGATAAGCACATGGGGGACTTGTGGCTCTGGATGCCAGCGACAATCTACACCCAGGACTCATGCTGACTGCATCAGTACACTCATTTTGTGATAATTAATCAAGCTGGACACTTATGATGGTACACTTTTTATTTATGGTATATATCAACAAAAATGTTTATTTTAAAATATTTAGAGGGAAAAATGCCTACAATTAGTCTTCAAAGCATCGAGTTACTGATGCTTTGAACTGCTGCCCCCAGGTTAGAGGGACCCTCAGTTCCTACCATTAGCTCCTGACATGCCCAAATGATTCTTTGCCTACTTGTTAATAATGGAATCAAAAGGCACTAATCTCATTATCGCCTGTCAGCAGGGACTGTCAGAAAGCTGCCAGACATTAGTCACCTGCTGCTGCAATCAGTCAGTGACTTATAAAGCACCCAAAAAGGAGATACAAAATACTGGCTGTTTAGTTTTTCTCTTGTCTTACTCATTTTTTCACCCACTTCATGTGCAGACCACAAGCTGCCTTCTCCAAGAAGCCATCCTGGATGTTTCCAACCCTATAAAACTCCCACACTCTGAGCAAGTGTGCAGTTATCCATTCACTTGTCCACCCATCTACATATCCATGGAAACATTTAGTGAGCACCCACCATGCTCCAGGCTGCAAGTTCAAAATAAAAACTGAGTAAAGTATAATTCCTTTCCTGGAGGTATTGTAGGAAGTAGGCACAAAAACAGGATTAGAATGACAGCCCCATAATAGTAGGAACATAGGAGAAGAACATGTTAGCCAGTTTCTTTTGAGGTGGCTGAGGGAATAGAATACAGAATATTGCCAAACACCCATATACTAAAGGCTTGAGCCTCAACTTGACTCTGTCAGGAGGCAGTGGAATCTTTACGAGATAGAGCCTAGAGAAAGGAAGTTGGGTCACTAGGGGTGTGACCTTGAAGGGGATGGTGGGACTCTGATCTTCCTGTTTGTTTCCTTTCTCTTCCTGTTTGCTCCTTGGCTTGTGATATAAGCAGCTCCGTTCCACCACACACACCCATCATGATGTGCTGCCTCACCACAGGCTCAAGGCAATGAGATTAACTGGTCAGGGATAGGAATCTCCAAAACTGTAAGCCAAAATAAACATTTTTGTCATCAGGGGAGGGGACGTCCTGAGTATGGACGTCCAGGAAAAAAACCTCCACAAAGGTAGAGCTGACTCAGTGCACCCAAGCAACTGAAGTCCCACAGTAGACAAGATCACAAGGCACAAGTGAAGGACAAACCACAAACCAAGACAGGCGGGAGTTGGCCAGAATGGTACTCAGTGAACCAAGACAGTGTGGCACTGAGGCAATAGAGAGTTTTAAAACATGAGCGACTGATTGGTAGTGCCAAATGTAGTAGCCAGAGGTTCAGAAAGATGAGAAGTGAAATCATTTCATTGGATTTGGCAATAAGGATGCCTTTAGTGACAGATTTCAGACTTTAATTCAGTTCTAGCAACACAGCAGACTACACTGATATAAATCTATGTCACAACACTCAAAGAAATCTGGATAAAACACAACTCTTTCCTAAAATTTTAATACACAGCAGAGTTTCAAAAGAGAGAGAGATCTCCAAATAAGATTATAAAAGATTAAAATCCAAATCTATACCTTAAGAGCCCATGGCAGTATTAGACCTGGCTATACACCCTGGGATCTGGGTGTTTAATGTTTTCATACTCTGGGTCCACACAAGATGGGGAACAGCAGGAATGAGTCCTACATAAACCTAGATGCCTTTACTGCCCAGTGTGCACAAAGGGAGTGAGAAAAACTTTATGAGCCTGAAAAAACAATAAGGATGCATGGTGTTTCTCAGGGCCACAGGCTGAAAAAAGGCCTCTTGAAGAAAACAAAAACTTCAAGCCTGCACTATTCATGAGTGTACAGGCATGGTATTTGAAATTCAAGCTGAAAAATAACATAAAACTGGTGTTCGACTTACGAAACCCCTGTTCTTCAAAAATAGTGATCCTGGGTTGGGGATTTAGCTCAAGAGATAGAGCACTTGCCTAGCAAGCATAAATCCCTGAGTTCAATCCCCAGCACCTAAAAAATAAAAAAAAAGTGATCCTTCCACAATCCAGGCCCCATGAGACAACTGTAGACGAATATAAGCTTATAGTTTAAAAAAAAATTATAAACCACACAAGAAAACAAACCATTATGAAGGAAAGCAGTTAATCACAAATACAGAAATTGAAAATTATTTTTAAATCTGAAACAAGAGTTTAAAAGGTATAGGAATCACTATGAAATAAAAGAGATTTAACAGCAGGAGGAAAAAAAAAAACCCACCATGGTCTTCTACATTAACATTTGATGGATGGGCTAAATGGAGTAATAGATACAAATGAAAAGAGAATTTGTGAACCATAGGCTAACTCTGATTACCCAGAACTCAACAGGGAGAGATAAAATGACTGGATGTATGAAATAAAAGAGACATGGCAAGGAGAACAAAATAAGACTCATGATCAAATCTAACAAGGATTCTAGAAAAAAAAGGAAAGAGAATAGAGAAAAGACAGTAATCGAAAAAGAGACTACTGCAGCCGAGCATTTCCCAGAATAAGGAAACAAATACATGAATTCTTAGATTGAATATGATCACTGAATCCTAAGGATTTTAAATAAAACAAATCCACACGTTGCTACATTACATTGTAATGAAAAAACTCAAAATACGGAGAAAAATCTTTAAACCAAGCAAATCCTTTCATTCCGAGGAAGGAAAGACTGACAGCTGACTTTGCACCACTAAGTTCAAGAAGACAGTGAAATCTGCATTAGTCCACTGAGGCTGCTGCAACAAAAGCCAGTGGACTGGGAGGTTTAAAAATGACAGACATGGCTGGGGATTTAGCTCAGTGGTTAGAGTGCTTGCTTTGCAAGCACAAGGCCCTGAGTTCGATCCCCAGCACCAAAAAAAAAAAAAAAAAAAGACAGACATTGTATTTCCTCTCAGTTCTGGAGGCTAAGAAGACTATCATGAAAGCTCCAGCAAACTGGTTTCTGGTGAGGACTCTCTTCCTGGCTTACAAGTGGCTGCCTCCTTGCTGTGACCATGTCGCCTTTCTTTCTGATGTGCTTGCAAAGAAGGAGCTCACTCTCTAATGTCACTTCCTCTCCTTATAAGGACTCTGGTCCTACTGGAGTTAAGCCCAACCCTTATGACCTCACTTAATTGTAATTGCCTCCCTAAAGGTCCTGTCTCCAAATACGGTCACACTGAGGTTAGGGCTTCAATTTATAGATTTGGGGGCAAGAAAGAGACACAGTTCAGTACATAATGGAGCAATATCTTCAATGTGCTCATAGAAAAATAACTGCCAGCTAGAATTCTATACCCAGCTAAACTATACTTATCCTTTGGCAATAAAGCCAAAATTAAAATGTTTTTAGATCAAATGCGAAAATTGCTACATCTAAATCGTTGTTGAAAGTCTTGCAAAACTAACAGTGTACTCAACAGAAACTGCAACTAGAAGGAAAGAATGAATAGAAGAAGCAATACAGCAACTAAATTGGTGAAAGAGTCATTACATCAAACATCTGTTGAGTACTCTCTCCTGTGTGGTAGATGCTGTCCAATTTTCTGGAAATGTCAGAAGGAGAAAAAAAAAATGCCTGGGATTTGTGCTTCATTATATATAATCTTGTAAATGGTAAAAAAATAAGCAAGAAAAGAAGACAGGGGATAAGGATAGAGATTTTATTCCATGTTGTTAAATCTGAATAAGCATTGAGTATTATAAATAATAACAGTGGTGAGATTTAATGGTTCCATATCTGAAGATGAAGGCAACAAGGGTCATTTGAATCAGGCAGGATCAAGAGGCTCAGAAATGAGTACAGGGGCACCAGAGCAAGTTTCTCATATTTCCCTCTGCCACCCTCCATGTGTCACCTTTCAGACTTCACAATGGAAAGATGGTTGGAATTCTAAAAATTTCTTGCAGAGTCAATGGCATCTGGAGGTAAAAATGGAACCATATCTTATGTATATCTCTTCTTGAGAGCAAAGAAACCTCTTAGCAGATTTCCCCTATACTCACTGGCCCAGTGTCACATGTGCATGTCTAAACCAGTCACAGGCAAGGGTAACAGGATCCTGATACTGACCTTAAAATGGTCCATACTTGATACATAGACCTGGGTAATGCAGAGAAGAGGAGACACCTTGTCAAAAGTCACAGCTTTCCCAGCAAGGAAAAATGACATGTCTACTAGGAAGACCACAGTGTTTGCTCCCACTTGCCATCTGTCTCAAAACTCACCATACAATGGTGACTACATGGCACTGTGATCGTATCTGCACACAACGCTGGGGAATATAACATTGGAAATGTTTTAAAGGAGCCATATTAATCTGATGCTCTCTATAAGCCCAACTGCTTTAACAAACCCCAAGCATGTTAACTCATCATATCTCTATTTCACTAGTTCAGTAACTGAACTATAAAGCACAAGACCAGCCTAATCCCTAAGGATAGATTCGAACATTTACCATGCAGAAATTCAAACTATGAGTAGTTTGTGTAGGTATTTAAAGTTTTCCAGATGCCACTATAAAAATCAATCTCTGTCTCTATCTATCTGTGTTTCTGTCAGTCTCTGTCTCTATCTATCTGTCTGTCTCTCTCTCTCCCCCTCTCTCCCTTTCTCTCCAGGCTACATAGCTACTTCCAGATTAGCTGAAATGTCAAAAGAAATGTGCCTTTTATGAACTACCATTTCCAAATATTTCAACATTATCAGATAGAGGAAGATTGTAGAAGTGACTGCCTAAAGTGAATTAAATGCTTTCATTTCTACGAGAAGAAACCAAAGTTCTGATCAGGGAATTTTAGAGCCAAAAGGGACTTCTCAGAGAATACTGAATATGACTCCAACGTTTTACAGATGAAACATTGTACAAGTCAGTGACACCAGGGATGGCGATTTGACAAAAGAAACTCTGTAAGCATCACTCTTATCGCACTGTCCTGGGAACCAGAGAATATACATTAATTCAGCCGTTCTCAACTACATGGTAAGTCATAGGCCCAAAGTTCACATCCAGTTTCACGCTATCCTGTGCCTTCTGAATCTCATCATGGGACTTCACAATTTAAAATCCCACCCTTAGAGGTAGCTAACACAGTTCAGATAAATATATTAAAGTCATGACTTGCCATATCACTATTCAGTATAGGAAATAATTTTATGCTAGTTTCTCTATTCCCTGCCTGATCCCATTGATTATTATCCAATTAGTACAAATTCAAGAAATTCTATCCACTTTTAAAACAACCCAGGAAAAAAAATATGAACTGCATAATATAACACAGTGATGGCAAACCTTCTAGAGACAGGTGCCTAAAATCCACTCATTTATCACAAAGCACCAACACTGCAATTAAATCTGAATACTGATGTTTCCATTTAGAAAAAACAACTCATAAACATCTTTTGTCTTAAAAGAAAAACAACAGGCGTGTCATAGGTTTACCACCACTGATAGAAACAAAGAGAGCCTCTGCATTGCCACCTGTCCATCACTGCCTCCCCAGATCCAGCAGATTTCATAAGCGGGATGCCACCAATAAAGATATTTATAATTGCTGGGCATGGTGGCTCACGCCTGTAATTCCAGCACTCAGGAGGCTGAGGCAGGAGGATCACCGTGAGTTCGAGGCCAGCCTGGTCTACATAGTAACATAGTGACAGCCCAGCCTGAACTACCTAGTGAGACTCTGTCTCAAAAA